>LPNX010342124.1:278099-416896 GCA_001517045.1 Pseudotsuga menziesii
ATATGCAAATTCTAGTAGCCATGACCATACAAATGTGGATTCATGAAAGATATACAAAACTCCATCACAACCTGGGGAAAGCAATGAGTGCTAAACAAATACCCAGGGTCTTCATCTCATCTTCCACAAAGTATGATTCTATCCATGTTATTACAATGATTTGAAGTCGAACATGGTAGAAACCACTTGATTACCAACCAATGATGTGAACCATTAATAAGCATGAGGAATATCACCATTGATTTCAACGATTCTCAAGGTACCCTAGTACAATCTACTGAGAGTGAATAGATGTCTTGATGTCAAACACCCAGTCAATTCTATCGATCAAAGGTCAATGATGTGCACCTATTTCGAGAGCGAGAGAATCTGTCATTAAGGCATACAGATCTCAAGGTAATAAATTTTGTTTCTAAGACTATTTCCTGGATGATGAGCTGATGTCAACAAGAATAGTATCATCGAAGGAGGGCCATGATGAGTCACAAATCAACGACACTAAACTTAGAACATAGTTTTGGAATGATGTGAATGTAGTAACCATAATGATGAGCTGATTTCAATGGGAATAGTCTCGTCGAAGGAGGGCCATGATGAGTCACAAATCGACGACACTAAACTTAGAACATATTTTTGGAATGATGTGAATGTAGTAACCACAAGGCTGAGTGAAATGTACTGACACAGAGACTGTTTTGACTGCATAGGTGAAACTTTTTCAACTTCCCTTTGAACATCGGGTGGCACGCCAAAAGACTTGGCAGCATGACTAGACCAAACAAAAACACAGTACAATGGTGGACAATGCATTCTTTTGAAAGAATCATGGTGACATGACTCATGAAAGTGGATTGTTATGGAGATCAGCTGAATACCCAATTGACTGAAATGATATGCAAACAAGTGCCATGTTCAAAGCTAATGACAAACTACTGCCATTTTATTTGCAAAATGATTCCCTTCCCATTTTCCCCATCATGGTTGATGAGTGCCTCTTTTTGGTTTTATGAGTTCAAAGAGGGTAACAAACAATCATTATAGCTCGTCCAAAGACAAGTCCAAACTCATATGTTTTACAAAACTGAGAGAGGATGGGTTCGTTCCGAAAAGAGGGTCTCTCAATGTTTAATTTAATGACTCTAATGAAAGAAAACTCGGTATTGTTCATATTTAGAGAGTCTGAATGACCACCAAAGAAGACTTCAAAGGGTCCTTTTCCATATGATTTAGTCCCTAAGGCCCGAAAAAGTATAAAATAATACCTTAGAGAACTTTTCCAGTCATTATTGGCAGGAGTATTCCTTTTTCGTAAATAGTCCATCCAAACCGAAAAAGAGATAACCTACCATCGAAGAGACGACTCTTCAAATGATTTAATGAGCGTGAAGAAGACAAGATCACTCGAAAATCTTTTCATATTTAAGGATCCTGAAAAGAGTTTAAAGAAGACTCCCTTAGGTCTCGTTTCACGATGAGATATTTTATGAGCCTGAAAAGAATCAAAAACAAACTTGGACCTTTGATGATAAGTTTTGACAGCGTGACCAAAGTGTCGCAATAAATGCTCAAAGAATTTTTATGTTTTATGGTAGTACGAAAAATAAAAAATGAACTCCCAAATCATTCCTTCTACTGCTCTTGTATCCTACAACGACTCAAAAACAAGTGTTAAATGCCCCAATAACTAACATTAAAGGATTAGGACTGATAGATTTTGAGTAATAAATGCTTTTAAAACAAAACTATAGCATCTCAAACCCAAAAATGTATATAAAAGTCATGTAAATAGTGAAAAATAAAAACATTTTACTATTTACCCATAGCGGAGAGCGTTCAGAGCTTTTTCTTGGCCAGATTTTCAGTCACTGATATCGGGAGCTTCAACCGTCGGATTTGAGCACTATCAATTCTAGGTAATAGTGTAGACCCTAATATTTCATTCTATGCCTTCAATTTTGATTTTTAATGGTGTTTTGGTCTTATATGGAAATCCCTAAAATCATGGGAGCGGGAACCACTGTTATCCCTTGTGGGATAAGAGGTACACAGCTAGAACCCTGCTGAAAACATAGCGCACAGGCGATGCCGACCGTGGAGAAATAAAAATGGTTACAAAAGAAAAAATAGCTTGTTTTAATTGATTTGGGTGATTATTTATGTTTCTAATAAGTCTTTTGATGGTTTTTGGTAGGTTCTTGTTGATAAAAAATGGTCATATCGAAAGAGAGACAGCATGATAACAATGGCGCCTTCACCAAATGAAATGCAGGTTGCATAACCACATTGAGAAACTGAAAACTCTTAAAGTTCTTCCACATACCTAGTATGGTATTGCATGAGCGATTACTATATCATATACTATGGATGTGGAATCAAGAGCAACAATATTTCGAGGTTGGTGCTCACATTTTGACAGTTGAGGTAGAGAACATCTACTTCCTGACTGGACTTTCGAGATGGGGTGCTCCCATCTCATTTACTGGTTCCCGTGGGGGGGACATTACTACTCAAAAGTTGATAGAACATCAATGCATTCCTAGGACAAGGACATCGGGGAAGAAAATCCCCATAAACGAAGTGATGGATGGACCTCTATGAACTGTGTTTCTTACCATGTAGAGAGTGGAAGGAATCTAAGGAGTACACCAGGTGGTCAGAGCGCATATGCTCTATGCCATAGAGGCCATGGTGCCTATAGTATTTAACTGGGTAGAAGCCCTACGTCCAATCTTCAAGGATTAGCTGACCAAGTGTTGGAAAGGGAACTGAAACATTTGGTTTCGGTTCCATTCTAGCTTGCTTCTTCTTTGAGTGGGTTCCATAAATGAGACCCCAGGTGGCCTTTATAGAGTTGAGGGAACGAGACCCTCCCATGCAAAGGTGGGTACGGATTATGGCCCATATTGGAGCGAGAAGGGGGAAGGTAAAGTTTGGTGACCCTTTCTTTTGATGGTTGAGAGATCAGCTCCTCATGGTGGAGGATTATGCATATACGGGCACTAACTTTAGCGGTGACCTTGACCTACTACTCCCACCTGGTGGACAGTGGGGTGACATCGGTAAGAAACAAATGACCCTAATAGTGTTTTTATGTTTTTGATGTTTTAGATTTTTTATGTTAAGTAATGAGACTTGAATTTTTTCATGTAGACATCGAAGAAGCACGACCTAGGGGAGCCTCCCCATTAGATAGACAAGCTAGATCCCGTTTTGTACCGCACGGTGACAATGTGACAGGGGAGTTAGAGGAGAACCTAGAGATTTTGACCCTAGACATCCCTGATGCTTCCATTGACGTCCTCCCACTGACGTATCAGATGCCTATAGTGGGAGGACCAGGTCGCTTTAGCAGACTACTACGTAGAGTATCCCGCGTAGTGATGTGTTACCACAAGCATCATTAGACGATGAGTGCATGATGTATCCACTGAAAGCTGATAGCTTAAGGATTTTGTATGGTGATTTTTTTCTTAAAAGCCTACATGCTTCATATGAGGTCTCGTGACCTGTTTTTTGTAAAACATGTTCATATATATATATATATATATATATATATATATATATATAGACTTTTACCTGGTGTTTATATGTCTCAAATGGTGAATGCATTTTACATGAGTTTTATGTGTCTTTAACAGTTTATTTACAACGAACCATGTTTGATTTTCATGTCATGAATGGGAAATATGCCAATCTAGGATGTAATTAGCTCATGAGTCAGCAACTACATTATGTTCCCTAGGGATATGCCTATAGGTGATAGTTTCAAATGACCTTTCTAACAAGCGTACCCTCTGGAAGAGATGAAGAAGCACAGGATTCCTAATGGTATAAACATGGTTTAGATGACAAACCACTAGTTGTGAGTCCATAAATACTACCAAGTTGTGAACATCCTGTGAGGTAGCTTCAGTCAAAAGACCTATGACTGCTCGATACTCGACGATATTGTTGGTAGCGGGACCAATACAAACTACTCCTAAACTGACCAAATTGTAAGCTGGGGAATAGAGAACCCAAGCAACTGAGGAAAGTTTCAAGGTGTGGCAGCAACCACCATCAGCGAAGCCGTAGAAATCCATCTTCTCTGTAAGACCAAAACATGGTATAAAAAGATACGAAAACTTAAACTCAAACCATATTGAAAATACTTAAGCACATTGAAATTCAAGAAATATACATATATACAAGATACTATCAAAGAGAGATCTAGGCATAGTACCTATTTAGGTGCAACCCATTGAGAGGTTTCCCTAAAGGGATTCCATCGTAATCTATGAGCTCATAGGCCCCTTTCTTTAAAAATTTGTAAATAACTTAAAGACCGTACCACATGGATTCAAACTTTCCTTTCCCTAGTTTGTCATATCTTTGATTGTAAGTCAAAACTAGGTCACGCTCGTTAAAAGCATGAGGTTGGAAAGAATTGTCATATTTCACCTTGACACGTTTCTTGTGTGCCTCATTAGCCAAGGCAGCATCTCTCCTAGTTTCGTCAAGGTTGTTCAAGTATAAAAATCTCTCTTCCTCTGCGGAAGTGTCTGGGAGAAGTTCGACATCAAATTTCAAGGATGGAATCTGACATTGAATCAGCAAGATAGCTTCGAGTCCATAAACAAGCTAGAAAGGTGTGAAACCAGTAGTTGTTTTCACCGAAGTCCTATAAGCCCAAAGAGCAGAAAAGAGGATATGGTGCCAGTTGGATTTATGGCCTCCAACCATCTGACGAAGTATAGTTTTCAAAACTATGTTAATGGCCTCTACCTAACCATTAGCTTGCGAATAATAGGGCGTATATTTTTCATGATGAAAACCTAGCTTGGCACTTAGTTCCTCCATCATTTGATTATGGAAATGTGATCCATGTTCAGTAACTATGGACTGTGAGACTCTAAATCTATATATCACATGATTGAATAGAAACTAGAAGCAGTCTTACCATCTTCCACATATGTAGGCATGGCCTCAACCCACTTTGTAAAATAGTCAATGGCTACGATGATGTAACCATTCCCCCTAGCTGAGGTAGGCTTACAATGCATATAATCAATCCCCCATTTGCAAAATGGGCCAACGGAAAAAAAGGGGTGTAGCGGAGCAGGATGAGTGCTCTTTTTTGAATAAAAATGATGACAGGGTGGGAATTTCTTGATGACCTCGTGACAATCTTTAAAGACTGAAGGCCAGAAATTGCCAGCATGAAGGATTTTCTGGGCTGTAGCCATCCTAGATAAATGACCGCCACATGCTCCATAGTGGAAATCATTCAACACTTGTTCAGCTTCCTCATGGGTAAGGCATCATGGGAGAATGGCATCGATACCCCATCTATACAAAGTGTCATTCAAGATGAGGTAGTATTTTGCATGGTGACAGATACGGTGGCGATCTTCATGGGATAGATTTTTGGCTTAAATCTTTATGTTTGGAGATAAATGAGCAAATATCCATACCATGGGTTAGTATTTCTTATCAGGAACAAGAATTCATCTAGAAATGAATCACTGGGCTCAGATTCCATCAAAGCACAAGGAAGATCACACATGAGCTCGGCAAAGACCAAGGATTTCTTTGATGTGACTTTGGCAAATCCTAGATGAAAATCTTGTAGGATGACTATCCATTGGGAGTACTTTTCCTGATCACTTGATGAGTCAGGATGTAATACAAAGGGTTCCATTCTACCAATACAATGGTTGTAAGGAGTAAAACATAGTGACGAAATTTTTGAACAGCAATGACCGTGGTCAATGCTAATTTCTCGACGTGTGAATATCAGGTTTCAGAATCCATAATATTCTTATTAGCATAGTAGATCATGTGCTCCTGAACATTGGGATTTTCTTGCACCGATACCATAGCGATGGTAGTAGTGGAGGCAACAATATATAAGAGAAAATCCTTTGAATAATATGGGGTGTGTATCACGGGTGAATGAGTTAGAGCGTGTTTGAGATTATCAAAGGCTCATTGGGCTTGGTCATCCCAATAGAATGGAGTGTCCTTCTTAAGGAGATGCATATAATTGTGTGTTTTCTATGAAAAATTGCACATGAAACGGTGAAGAAAGTTTTCCTTCCATTGCAAACTTTGGAGTTCTAGAAGGTTGGTTGAGGCTAGTAGAGCTAAAATGGTGGCAATTTTCAATGGGTCTATCTGGATTCCATCCTTAGAAACCACAAAACCTAACAGGTGTCCCGTCTCAACGCAGAAAACATATTTATGATGATTGAGCCATATATTGTAATGATGGCATCTCAGGAAAATGCCTCTAAAATGACCAGGGTGGTCCTCCTGTCGCTATGAATGAGCAGGGAGGTCATCAAGGTACAGTTCAACAATATGTTTTATATCGTGAAATGCATAAGAGATAGCACACTGGAAAGTGGCTCCATCATTTTTTAAGCCAAATGGTAACTTCCTATATGCAAAGGTTCCCCATGGGTGAATGAATGTCATCTTGTGCTAATCGGTGGGTAAAATATCAATCTGATTATAACCCAAAAATCCATCCATGAATGAGAAGATGACACTTACGACATAGTTATCGATAATCTGGTCGATATGTGGAGTAGGAAAGTTGTCTTTTGGACAAGCTTTGTTCAAATCTCTAAACATGATACAGACTCTAATGGTTCCCTGCTTTTTATTGACAGGGACGACGTTCAATACCCATTTTATCAGGGGTACGAGATAAATAAACCCATCTTTGAGAGGTATCTCTATTTCAGCTTTAATAGCTACAACCTTCCATGGATAGACTTGGCTTAGTTTTTTCCTGATAGGGTTAGCAGTGGGATAGGTTTTTATTTCATGGACCACAATGGATGGGTCTATCCCCAACATTTATTCAAAATACTGGGAAAAAATATCATGGAATTCTTTGAAAAGTGCCCTATATGCTTTAGATTATTTTGCTGAGCAGTTCTGCCCAACATGAACATGCTCAATGGTACCAAGATTGGCTGATATGTCAATCAGATTTTTTTGAGTAATGTTGCATAGGTTTCCTTCAGAATCGGTGTCTTGCAACCATATAGGATTTTGAGGTGTGTTGACAATATCAGTGGAAAACAGGGATGCAAATTCATGGTCTACCGAACTGGCATTGGGGAGGAATGAGGATCTATGATGGGGATCCTCCCAAATAGTCTCATCAATACTCATGATCTCCATAAAGGACTCATCATAAGGAAAAGTATCAGAGAGATAATCTAGAATAGGAAGAGAGGGTTCTAACCAGTATGGAAGGTGGTAGGGGTCCGAAGCCACCAGATGAAGTTCATCAATGTGATCATCGGAAAGGGTTTGAATGATGTTGTACATTTCTTAATGCAGACTCAATGTGCTGGAATCAACAATTTGTTTTCCCTTTGGATCATAATCAAACGATGCAATCATATTTACTATTGCTATGTTTGTGTTAGGAGGAGTGGATAGAAAAATCCCCATAAGGGACAAATCCTTCAACATGCCTACCGCAATCGACTGGTAAGGAGGAAGGGACTGGCCTAACATAGGGATATTATTAGCTGTAGAGGTAGTAACATCTGGCATATAGAAATTGAGCTGGTCAATGGTGACAATTCTCCCTAGATGTGGAAATTGAACAATTTGAAATACTCTCGAAGTGGCAATAGTCATGGTGTAAAACCAAGTTCTTCCTAGAAGGAGGTTGTAATCTAATGGGGCGTCTACTACTTCTACTTGAATAGAAACAATTTTTCCCCCAAGCTCAACTGAAAGGGCTGATATGAGACCATGGGGCTTGAAACCTTGTCCATCAAAGGCTTTTAGAGTTGTAGGTGATGTTACAAGCTCGGGAGAGCCGATAGCTTTCCAACAAGACAGGGACAAAATCGAAGTTGAAGCTCCTTTATCTAAGATAGTTCTAAAGACCTTATTTCTGACTACTTTCATTATGATTTGGAAAGTGAGTTTGTGAAGTATTCTAGACTTACAGTTCTTTGCATTGAAATGAATCAAATTAGTACTATCTAGGTCTAAAGCTCCTAACACAATTAACCAGTTTTTGTGTTGTGTAGGACAACTTTGGAGTACCTCCAAGGTAGACATTGCACATGGTGCTTGAGAGAGATCTTCAACTACATTATAAAATTGAGCAGCTCAAGCATTAGGGTTAAAAACAACCTTCCTAATATTACTCTTGGGTGGACACAAAACCATGTCAAGAGTAGGCTTCTCGATGGTTAGGGGGTCGGTAGACGAGGATTAGGGAGAAAGAGTAGTGGGAGATTTTCCTAAAGAAGAATTGTCTTCTTTCTTGTCTATGGGTTTGTCGTAACTCTAACTTCAAGTTTGCAAACTAATAGTATCCGAGGACATCATGCAAATTTACTCTAAAGAACTAGAGATTCCCTGATTAGACATGTGGTCTATCAATTGTTGTTGAGAGGGAAAAGGATCCATAAGAACTATGGGTGCGAGATTAGTTTTCAAAAATTGAGTGATTCCGTCCCAACGAGGACACTCTTTCTTGAAATGGTCACCATTGCATAGTAGACAGGGATATTTTTCTTTTCTTTTCCCTTTATCATTATTGTTGGTGGTTGGTTTTGGATTGTCCTATTGGTTTCCAAGTTTTTTGTTTTTAGCTTTACCTTTCTTTTATTTGTTGCCGGGTGTTTTTATACTCTGAATAGAATTGACCTCAGTGGAAACCTTGGGAGTCAAAGGAGTAGGGGTGGAATTATAGGGTTGCTTGGCAGGTTTTACTTCTGATGGGGACTGGATTAAAACAACAATCTGATCAACAAGGACTTCTTCTGGTGGCTTTGCAGGATCGGTTCTTGGGTGAGGAGCTTGAGCGATCAAGTGATACAAAATTTCAAATTGGGAATAGAACAAGTCCAAATATTGGGCTTGACTAATAGCTTTCTCTTCAAGAATGACACCGCCCATAGCCATATCTCAGGAAATCGAAGGCAACAAAGATTTAGTAAACCAATCAGCTAATAACTGATCCAGAATAGGATCCTTAATAAGTCTTCTTTGCCTTCTCCACTCATGGATATGATCGGATATGTGAGTGGAGGTGTTCTCTCATAGATAAGTTAAGAGATAAGTACCCATTTCATAATAGATAGGAAGCTGAAAGTGCATAAGGAATACAGTTGCCAATGAGCCAAAATCTAGAAATGAATGTTGCGGAAGTTCAATGTACCATTTCGCGGCTGTACCAGTCAAGGTTCATTGAAAGAGTCTTAAACAAACTAAATCATCCATAAGGGATTTTGAAGAACACCACAAATATAATTTCATGACATGGTTTTTTGTATTGTCTCCCTGCTTCCCACCGAACTTTGGAATGTCTGATGGTAACTTTACTGGAATGGGAGGCCACGAGGGGTTATGTCGAATGGGGTCATTAATCAACTTGGACAAATTAGGAAAGTCCAAAGTTGCTAGGAAAGGTAACTGACGATTAGGTTTCACATATTGGTAATATTGATATGGCATATAAGTATAGTAGGACCATAATTACACTGATAGACAAGTTGTTGTGATGAAGAACTACCGGAAGATCCGCCCATAGGGGGTTGATTTTCAGGATGAGGATTGTTAGGACTGTTGGGGCCTCTGGGAAGAGGACCACCAGGGCCTCCGGGACCATCAAGACCACCAGGACCACTAGGAGGAGGACCACCAGACCCTCTAGGACCCCTAGAAGGTAAACCTCTGGAGCCTTTGGAACCACTAGGAGGAGGGACACCAAACCCTTCAGGGCAATTAGGAGGGAAGCCACCAGGCCCCCCAAGACTAGCAGGACCATTAGGACCATAAGTAGGAAAGCCACCAGGCCCTCTAGGACCATTAGGTCCCCCAGGGGGAGGATCTCCATAAGGTGGTCCTTTGTCACTCCCTTCAGTATGTATAGGTATCACCCCCATAGCTAGCATGTAGGACCAGTTAGGTTGCCCCCATGGCATAAAAGTATTACTAGGATATAGAATTCCAGCATAAGGCATTCCTATAGGTTTGGATGGATAATTAATGTTCCCTACAGGTACTTGATTTTCTGTGTAACCATAACCCCAAGAGGTTTGATTGGTTACAGGTTGTACCCCCAAGGGCTGACCTGAACAGGATGGGAGGTTAACCACATTTGTGTTGGTAGAAGGGATATCAACTATAGATTGCTATCCTTGACTAGGTACAACTTCGGTGACAGGAAACATAGTTTGTGACGAGGGTTGCCCCCCGGCACTAGAAGGTAATGACGAAACAGAAATTGAATGTTGAACCCCAGGTGCAGAAGACTTGGGAGGATTGGGAATAGACATAATATGGGAGGTGGTGGGGTCGAAAGTTTGACCTCGATTATGTGGAGTCATTGTGTGATCTAGAATCGGGTCAATGGGTCTCATAGAATCAGCAAGTGAATGATATCCCATAGGAACAACTATAGAACGTGATGGTGGTGTGCCCAATATGTCATCTATTTTCTTTTCAATTTCATGTGCATAGAGAATAGCTGCCTAGTATTGTCTACATTCTTCTTCATCGGGTGAAACTTCTTTAGAAAAGTTTAAACGGGTGCCAAATGAGGCAATGGCTTGTCCTATAGAGGTGTCCCAAAATGGAGCATTAGGACCATAATCTAGATGGGTAGTATCATCAACGTGACCTTCTGTGGGAAAATAGAACGAAGTATTACCCCGAGAAGGTTGTTGGAACAAGGGAGGTGAGTGTGAGGGATATGGTCCTCTACTTTCTACAACCACATTATCTCCCATTTGGGAGTTTATAGTGGCTCCTTGGTCGATAGCTTCGATAGGATTTTCTCCTGAAATAGGAATAAAATCAGGTGGTAAGCCCCATACTCTTCTGGACTGTCTTAGCTCAGTCAGTTTGTATAGCTCCTATCTAACCTAGGGTCTCAAAAACTATAAAACACACCAAAAATCTTCGTACTCAAGTTGTAGGCCAAACAAGCAAACTTAAATGACAAGAGGAGTTTAGATAGTCAGGTCTCTCACAAGGATTGTCAAGAAGGTGCCACTCATGATATACCTCAAGTCTATGTGCGTAGTAATCTCCTTGAATGTTTTTTTTGGTGTATGGATCCAAGCAAGATGACCAAAGGGATTTTCTGAGATAGATAAGGTATCCTAGTGGGGTCTCCCGATATATGCAAGGTAAGTGGGAGCTCAAATCAGTAGTAGTGTCGTCTAATGCATAACCGTTCACAAGGGGCCTTCCGATATACAATTGAGTACGTGAAGTACCTTTCTATATACCTCAAGGGTACATGAAAGGTTGTTTGATATACCAATGGTACGTGGAAGAACCACACAAGTCCCGAGATGTAATGCAGATGATTAACAACAGCTCCTAAGCTTAACAACGCCTGAACACGTCTCTAGCCTATCACTCAAATTGCTATGTAGATTTTAACCTATAACTACCATTAATTTTAAAGTGGACACTTAGGTGAATGCATGGAATTTTGATAGAAAAAGTTAAACCATGCAGTATGCAGATGCAACTATTTCACTTTACTATTCGTGGTATGCCTACCTACGGGACGGATAGAGAGTATTTTCCTTTCATTTTAAAACCAAAAACTCCCAAACAACTATTTTGAACAAATCAAAATCAAAGACAAGCAACAAATTCCAAACTCATTTCTCTTTTCTGAAAGCAATCAAAAGGGGAAGAGTATCTTTTCCTAAAAGAAAAAGAAGAAGCACTCTACATGCATATGCACTCTATTTTTCGATTTTTCTTACAACATAGATAGATCTAACTTAAAACTACACTATTTTTTCTTTTGATGAGATAGTACTAATGCAAAAGAGACAAAAGAACACAGAGAACCTGAAAGCTTGTGAGGCTAATCAAAGATCCAATTCCTTATGCTCAATAATGATAATGACCTAATCCCAAGCAAAAAAAATTCTTTTTAACAAGCAAAAAGAAGTCGTCTATGGAAACAAAAAATGAAATCAAGATGCTAATAAAATGGTTTTTCTTTCAGTCTATAAGAGAAATGAAAAGAGAGCTCACTAAAACCTAATCTTTCAAAGAAATAATTTCACAATCACAACCAACAAGCACAGAAGGAAATGAATAATCAACAAGCCTAGTCTAGCTTTTGAATTCTTCAATCAAACCAATCTTTTACCACATAATTCCCAACCGTGAGCATTTAGATTCTAACACACAAGCCCGACAGTGCAGGGATGAAAGCAAACAAACTCAATTTTTTGCAAAAAATGAGAAAAAACTAGTTCTAGAACAAGACCTACCTGGCAACGCACTGGAGGGGTCTTGACAAAGCGGTTCTGGATGAGCACCGCTTCTAGATAACAAGACTCAAGTGGTGGCACCGCGTTTTTCCAACAACACATGTTTGGTTCCCTGAATACATCCAAAACACAAGGAGAATGAAAGATCAAGTTATAAATTGATTAGATCAAGTCAAAAATTGATGGATTGGCAGTAAAAAAGAACATGAAAAGTCAAAATAGTTCATATCTGAACAGATCTCAAAGTTTCAAACCAAAATTCACTAAGTTAGATGGTGGATCTAACTGAAGAGAGTTGGAGATGGAGCCTAGATTCAAACAAGAGTTCAATAGGTAGTGCTGACCAAGGTACCTCTCATCAGCCACAAGGCAAGCGCGGTGCTAGGTTTTTTCAAGTAGAATTGACAAATAGAGCAAGCTTCCACTCCAAGTGTTGGGATTAAGGGAAAACATGGGAGTTAAGGGTCTTATCACATGATGGTGACGGGATTTAGTTATAATATCTTGAGCTGACAAGGTAATATTATGCACTTCTTATTGAGACCAAGGTACCTGCAAAGAGGAATGTTGTCATTGCTGTAGGACTCTCTCATCATCTTGTCATAGTCCGCCTCCAATTTCACTGAGTGTGGTTAGTGTCTCATTCTGACACAAAAAACTGAGTGGTCTTGGCTCTTCCACCATTCTAATGCTCCTAGGGTTTGATGCGTGGTTGTTATGGGTTTCTACGGCTTGTTCTCTTACTGCTCTTCTTCGAGTTCCTCTCTTCTCCAGCTTGTTCTTCACCACCCCTTTTTCTATAGATATGAACTTTGAAGACTTGTCCATATTGAAAACTAGACAAGCCCTGCTATCTAGGGTGGTGGAGGTGAGTGCTTTGTCACATTTTGACAAATTTCACCTAAGCAACATAGAGTACAAGCTAACACTTTCCCGTTGGCCCTCCTGCAGTCCACTAAGAGCTAGAGACCCCGCCTGGATGGGTGGAAGTTGCGGCCACCTTCCAATCCTACTGAATTTGTGAAAGACGAAAGGGACTCTTGTTCGAACCCAACAAATCTTGTCAAAATGGGGTGAGTCTCTGGTCTCTACTAGAGTCTGCTCTGGTGCTATCGACAAGGCCACTACTTTACTGATCTACTAATTTCCATGGATGACTTCATTGGAGGCTTGTCAATGGGTTGATGTAACTGGGTGACTATCACCATCTTCTTCCTTGCTGTCTCTTGATACACCTGACATGCTGAAAGCTATAGAAATAGTTTTATCCCTCAAGGCTACTCGGTAAGACACTCCCCAACTCATTTGTAACTGCTTCTATTCACTGAGCAACACAACATAGTGATGTACGCTTGGTGCAAGTGAACCCCGATATTATAGGAAGAGCATCGGTTCATCTTCCGTGTAGGATTATCCAGTTGTATTATGAGGACAAGACCCTCACCTTGTGTACCAGATTTCCTTCTTAGATATGCTATGATTATCAACATTTCAATTTTTGGGGATGGACAGTTGTGATCACATGCAAATGAGATGGACGTCCACCGTTACAGAGTTCCCCACACTTGATCCAACTAGAGCGCTGTCCTGTTTCAAGCACCAAATCTTCGTTGAATCTTGATGCATTTAACGGTCTGTCAATACTTTCCAACTGCTGGACTTGCCATCACTTGCTTCATAACTAGTTTGGTGGTGGCTTTAATGTGCCTCATCATGTCTGCATAACTTTTGCCTCTAGTTCTATATCCTTGTTATGCACACGTGGCTCTATGGTTTCCTCAAAATTCAAAAGTTTCAATTTTTCAAATTTTTTTTTTTAGCTAAGTGCCTTGGTTGTATTTGCTTGCATTATTTTGAACCTATTGGTTCTAGGTTTGGTTTTGCAGTAGCACAAAACTTTCCTTGGAATTCCTGCACCATTACTTATATCTTAGAAACTTCCACCGCAACTTCCTCTGCTTGAGCGGTCAATTTCTCCACATGGTCGGACTGTATATGTTCCAACAAGTCTTTCTCTATTGATTGTAGTATGATGTGAAGCTTCTACTGCATTGATTGAATATGTTTTGTGAGTTATTCTAATTCTGACTGGAATCCCCCAACCTTAGATTCCCTAGATTTCTCTTGCTCACGGAGGGTCTAGAATTCCTGCTGGAGACTTTTGATCTTTGCATTCTTAATGACCTTTATCTAGAGGGACAGCTTTCACATTTCCACCTTCATAGCAGTGATGCACTCATCAATTCTTCTTTCTACCAACACCTTTGGGGGTGTTCCTAGTATCTGTCGAGCTTGCAGATCTTCTACTTGGTGATGGAGATCTTGGGCGATATTCACAAGCCTGGAAACATTATCTAGGGATTATTCATCTGCTTTCCCAGCCTCTGGTGGGAATACAGTGATGGAATTCTTAATAGAATCTGCCAACGCGACATGGCTTTGCTCTCGAGCTAATATTTCCTACCCCTTCTCGGTCAAAAGGTTGGTGCACTACTGCATTTCCCGATCCTTTCCTTGCAACAGATCCTTGCATAGTTTGGCCTTCTTTTGCTTCATTGCTTCTTGATAAGCAACGATGTTTTACCTTATTTGAAGTTCAGTTGTGGCTGCTTGCTGGATGCTATAGATATCCTCCAAGAGAAACATGGAGAAGTCTATCTCAATGCTATTATCAGTAGTACCCACACTTTCCTTTTCAATTGCTTCAAGTGCCTGCTTTTGAATGAGCACTTTGATCGGTGGTACTAGCATTGGTACGACGAGTGGCATGCTAGGATCAACGCCATATGTTTCAGCCTCCACTATGTCCTTGACATCATTGACAGCCACTGTTAACTTATTGAGGTGGTCCTGGACTTGGTTAGCAATGCTCACTTGATGGGCCATTAGATCTCTATGGTTATCTTGCACAACTTTCTTAA
Organism: Pseudotsuga menziesii; assembly: GCA_001517045.1. NCBI lineage: Eukaryota > Viridiplantae > Streptophyta > Pinopsida > Pinales > Pinaceae > Pseudotsuga > Pseudotsuga menziesii. Next base: position 293,293 of record LPNX010342124.1, read on the forward strand.
CACTGTTACGAAGATAAATTCCTATTGCTTTGGGTACCACAACAGACAACTTGACCCAAGAAATCAATCCTTTCCTATATGCAAGAGAAATCAAATTTCTAACACTAAAGGATATCGATTCATACCTTATTCTAGACAGCTGATGTAGATCCCCGTTGAGCTTTCCAACTCCAGCTTGAATTGATAAATTGCTTCCTCAACATTCAATAAACAAGACAAGCATGCTATATATAATTGTGNTATCTCTATTAATATAAAATAGAGATTACAATAGAGACAATGTCTGTCAGCAAGTCTGCGAATCAAAGAAACTGAGTCCCCCACTTGTGCCTCCACCACTTAAATCCTCCATATCTCGATAGCAAGCTCACAAGAAAAGGGAAAGCTTGGGAAGAACACAAAAGTGCTCCAAGGGACAAAGGGATGCAGACTCAAGTATAAGCTCTGGCAACAATGGATTATAGTTTTCTTTCTCTCAATTCCTCCTGACTTCAATGTATCCAAAAGTTTCCTTATATAGCTCCTCAATGGGGTAACTAAAGGTCAAATATGAGCGATCTCAAGGCATATGGAAGGCCAAGAGACAAGTGAGTCGGATCCACATCGAGGAAAACTCCAAAATAATTTGGCTTTTTGCACACATTCCAATGTACGTGGTTTTAGGGGTCAAACCCACATATATATGTGATAAAGGGTTTAAAATTCATGTATGGCAATTTTTGCATGTTTTTAGGGATGATCTTGGAAACATCAAAGGAACAAAAATGGTCCATGGGGTCTAAGGAGTCTACAGAGGGATAGCGAAGGCCATAAAAATGTGATTCACCATGTGTGGTAAAATTAGCTATAACAGATGCCCCCTAATGTGTGAGGTCAGAGGGGTCATACGATGGCTGAAAGACATTATAAGTGCATCCCAAAAGTGACGTGAGGAAGAAACCAATGGAAGAACCAACCATCCAATCAGCACTATAAAATGATACAACTATGCACATAACTGCAAATACATATAGCAGTCCCAGATACATAAGAGTACAATGGCCATGAATAGGCATGATACAATATGACATATGTGGTCATCTCCAGGTAAAATATAAATAAATCAAAATCTCCATGATGAATATATACAAAGGAACATGATCTCCATGAATACTAAATATATATAATGGATCAATATCTCCATAATGGCTGGAAATGTCTAACATATACTGGAATCAAGTCACGAGAGCTAAAATCTCATGAACACTAGCACGATCAAGGAGGTAGCATATAAGAGATGCCACTAGTTTGGAAGGTATTCTACACAAACCACTATGAGTACATGTCCTACTATGTGAATAAAGGTGTCAAGGTCAAATATAGTAGTCCATCATCTGATTACCGATCATTGATGTATATTGTTAACAGATGTGAGATCACCCACCGATAATGAAAACGGGAATCAAGGTACTAGATTGAAAACTAACAAGTGTGAATAAATGTGTTGAGATCAAACACTTGAGAGAATCCATCGATCAGGGGACATTGATGTATTCCCAAAAAACTATCTATGGCGAGAGAACCTCCCACTGATGACTGCAAGTCTCAAGGCACTAAAAAATGACTCTAGATTCCTATCCCAAAATAAATGATCTGAAGTTGATGGGATGAAATCCACTGGAAGGAGGGCATTAAGGCATCCCCCATCATCCAACACGAGGTACTCAACAAATCTTTATAATGTGGAAGGACTCGATCATAAGGTGCACAAACCAGTAACTGTACCAGGAATGGATGACATGCAAAGTCAATATAACTGAGGAATGGCTGACTCAAGTTTCAAATTCCTTCGAACAAGAGCATAAAGGTGAATGGTGATTGAATGTAGGCAACATAGACTCGATATGCAAGACTGGGACATCTCTGCGACACAGGAGGCATCGACAGAGGCTCCATAGGGACTGGAAGCTTAACCAGTCGGTGGAGATAAAATCAGATAAACGAGTATAGCTCCTAAAGTAAAACTATTAACCCAACCAATGGATGTGATATACAGTGCTCTGTTTGAAGGTGACATGACTCAACTGCTGCCAAATATAACATATTTTCTTGTCTGGCTTTTCGGTTTTTTAATTAATTAATTTTTTTGAAATTTTTGAAATATTTGAAAATCTTGAAAAAGAATAAAATTGCTTTAAAGTTACAGACTAGGAGGAGACAAGTGTCAAATGGGAAAACAAACTACTTCCAAGCAGTGGAACATACCTATACTCAATGCAAGGATACATGTGTAGGATAATGACACTCATAGGAAAGTCCCCTCCCGGTAAAAATAAGGAATCAAACTACAAAGGATATATAAAATGGTTCTGCATGGCTAGACATGAGACAAGCTCAGGCTACATGGCTAATACTCAAAATCAGGGAAGTCAGCATAAGGTTCAATGAGGTAAGAAAAGCTCATGATAATGAAATTACAACTTGACATAAGGGAGTTCGGGGGAAGAAGGCCAACAAAACATCAAGAGGAGTATGAGTCTGTTGCAAAATGTCATGGAAATACTATCCAATGGACTCCCACACCCTAAAGGACAAAACTGTCGGCATGGGCACCAAATGCCAATAAGGAGCTAACTAGGGTACCCATGTAAGGTCAAGCTCTACCAATCTAATCATGCCACTTATAAAATAGCAAGAAGGTTCCGTGACAAGATAGAATGGGTTCGTACCAACAGTTATAATGGAACGGTCATAAGGTCATGCAAAATGCAAATGGAGGTAAAACCTAACCTATATGTCAGATTAAACATCATACCTAAAATTGGCACGAATGGGTCAAAACAATGGTCGAAACGGTGCTCAAAACGGTCTCCTACATCATATGTTAGTCAAAAACGGTCCAAAAGGGTCAGAAACGGTCCAAAACTATAGAAAAGGGGGTAAAAATTTTCTATAAATACTAAAAAATTCAAAACATTATATAACATTTGAAATTTTTACCCAATTGAGCTCAGAGCTTCAAACGCGAATTCCAGGAGATCCAGTCGGCGCAATCTAACACCGTTTTTTCCAAGTAATTTTCCATGCCCTGCTCTTTCATTTTCATGTACATTTTTCAATTTTCCATGCTCCAATTTGATTTCTAGGCCACCCTAAAGTAAGCGCCATGGCCCACATGAAAATCGAGGATTTTTTCATGTATAGGGCTGGATATACGTAAAAAGAGGCCTCAAAATCGCGTACATATGTGGCTGTTTAGTAAACAGTCGCGTATGTGACTGCGTTCAAGTTTTCTAATACTTCTAATGATCCAAACTTGAATTAAATGTGCAGGATGGTTCTAGAATGGAGGGAACTTGAGCATGGGAATGTAGAAGAAGCAGTACGGGGTGATCTAATGGCACAACAGGCACTTCGTGCATGCGGGCTCTCCATGTTTTAGTGTCTTGGTGGCTTAAGTGCCAGACCAAGATTGCTGCAGATGCTAGTAGACTACTAGGATCCTGACTCAGAGTCTTTCCAGATTGATGGGATGTCCCTCACCATAGAAGTGGAGGACATATACTTTATTGCTAGATTGTCCCTACAGGGGGAAGTGGTGAACCTACGTTCTCGCGGGCCCGGAGGTGGCCTCACCATAGATGAGTACATAGCAATGTACTATTATCCGGACATGGAGAAGGTCGAGATTCATATCCCAAATAACTCCATATAGGTGCTAGGTCTAAAGTCTAACTACTAACACTGGGCAGGATAGCAGGGCTAGCCTCACTCCACCAGGCCTCATGGCCTCTGATGTTCTATGCACTGGAGTGTATGAGACCCATAGTTTACGATTGGATCACTGCACTATTGGGAAACATGAAGCACCAGATTAGCGAGTTCAATATGGGTAGAGTACGAAACTTTGGTTTCAGTAGCATACAGAGCACGTTTTTCTTTGAGCGTGTTCCGAGATTAAGCCCTAGAGTTGACATTCATCTTCATGAGGTTCAAGATCTGGCCCAACGATGTTGGGCAGATGCGATGTGTATATTGGGTGGAGGTAGGGTATCCAACCCCTATCCAGCTGATTTCTTTCCATGGTGGTGGCGACAAATAGTTTCCATTGATGACTACCCCTATGCAGGGATAGGTTTTCGGGGAGATCTCGACATGCCACTACCACCAAGATCGGCATACAAAGACATTGGTAATGAATCCCAACCCCCTTTTTAAGTTTTTTGAGTCATAAATTTTTTTTGTGTTTTTTCATATATGGAATGAAAAAGACATGCTTTTGCGTGACACCACATAGTGACATCCTATCATATGTATGTAGATGTAGGACCATGATGGCCTTAAGGCTTCCATCATCATAGATGGAGGGGAAGAGGAGATGATATTACAGGTGTGGATGCGGACCAGACACTCCAAAGCATTCATACCAAATTCATGCGGCTGACACATAGGGTACCCATGGCACAGGTCGAGGACCTTCCTAAGGCCATGCAACATTAGGTGGTGGGTGTGCCATGAGCATGGGTATAGTTGTTTTGATGGCTAGCTAGAGCTTTGGTGACATTCCATGATCAGAACCCCCATCCTCCTCCCTAGGCTTAGATACTTGGGAGTGATACATTTTGTACTGCCGTGTATTTAAATTTTGGTGGCTTGGAAGCCCCATTTTTGTATTATGACACTATGTATTATCACATTTTGGATGTTTAATGAAAAAACTTTATGATTATCAGTTTATTTATTTACATGTGTAAAAATGTATGTTTGTGATGAGCTTACTATCTATGAAACAAATGCCAATCTAACACGTAATTAGCATATGAGTCAGTAACTTGATTATAAATTCTCGAAACATGTATGTATGTTATGTTGTCAAATTGCCATTCTAACAATCTCACACATAAGAATATCCGTAATAATGTTGGACCTCTAACATGATACAATCCATTAAGCTGTGACAGTACTAACTCTGGATCAAGACGTACCTCAAGAGATAGGACACCATGTGAAACGACATCACGTAGAAGCTCAATAATGACACTATATTCATCAAGATCGTTTGAAGAGGGCCGTAAACATACGCCTCCTGAAGACAATACCTAACCCATAGGAGTTTCAATCACCCAAGAAGAAGAGGCTGAGTGTTGAGTGTGATGGCTTGCACCATCCGGAATCCTATATAGATGGAAGAATCCATTGATATCTTCCATAAGAAACGGAAGCTAATCAACGAACCCGGTCATCATAATAAAAACCTAACTATGCAAAATGTTGTACAATAATATACAATAGTTAGCCCTGGATGAAAATCATGCATAGTAATTTTTAATATAGAGCCCATTTCTAGGCTCCGCCAAGGCCATCCCTTCATAATATACTAGCTCATAAGCACCCTTCTCTAACACACATTTAACCACATAAGGACCATGCCACATGGGTTTGAATTTTCCTGCCCCAAAGGGTTCTTTAGCTTGATCCCACAAAAGGACCAAATCTCCTTCACTAAACTTCCTTGGATGGATATATTTATCATACTGGACCTTAACGCGACGCTTATTCACCTCTAGAGCCACTGAAGCATCTCGACGCTGCTCATCAAGCTGCTCTAAATGGACCAAACGTTCCTCCAATGGGGAAGTGTCTAGTAAGAGCTCTATGGCTAGATTCAAATAAGGGATTTTGCACTCAACCGACAATACAGACTCCACTCCATGTACAAGCTGATATGGAGACAAACCAGTGGCAGTCTTAACCACGGTCCTATAAGCCCACAAAGTAGGATATAACATGATATGCCAATTGGTGTTGCTTTGTGCAATGGTTCATTGGAGACTGGACTTGAGTTATTTTTTCACTTCTTCAACTTGTCCATTCGCTTGAGGGTAATAAGAAGAAGAATGCTCCTGCTTATACCCTAAATTTGAGGACAACTCTTCCATCATCCGATTATGAAAGTGCCTACCATGGTCAGTGACAAGCTCTTTTGGAATACCGAACCGAGTAATAATCTGGTTGAATACGAAGTGTGTGGCTGTCTCACCATCAAATTTAACTGTAGGCATAGCCTCAGCCCATTTCGTGAAGTAGTCAACAACCATGATAATATGATGATGCCCCCCAGCTGAAGCTGGGTTGCAATCCATGAAATCAAGCCCCCACTTAGTGAAGGGACCAACGGTGATAATTGGATGTAATGGGACAGGATGCGAGTGCATATTACATGTGAACACCTGGAAAGGGTGGCACTTCTTGACCGCATTAACACAATATTTAAAGATTGACGACCAGAAATAACCTACTCTCAAGATTTTTTTGGCTGTAGAAATCCCAGATAAAGTACCACCACACACCCCTCCATGGAAATCATTCAACACAAGCTCAACCTCTTCATGAGTTAAACAATTACGTAAAATGGAATCTACCCCACAGTGGTACAATGTGTTATCCACTATGAGGTAATTCTTGGATACGTGACGTAATCGTCGTCGTTCATCCCATTAAAGGTGATTAGGGAACTTCAATGTTTGTAAATATATGATAATATCCCCATACCATGGATCCAAAGTTGAGATTAAGAAGATGTGCTCATCGGCAAACGTATCGTCACAAGCCTCCTCCTCCTCCTCACTTGGGATATCAGATATAAGCTCCACAAAAATCAATGATTTCTTTGATTTTTCCGAAACAAACTCAAGATCGAATTCTTGCAAGATGAAAATCCACTTATTATACTTTCACCCTATCATCCTTCTAGTGAGGACAAACTAAAATTGATTGACATGGGAAACCACCAAGGTGTGGCGAAGGAGAATATAGTGTCTCAATCTTTGAACCGCATGAATGGTAGCTATGGCAAGCTTCTCCACATGGGAATAATGGATTTCCACATCTATAAGGTTTCGGATCAGATAATATATGACATGCTCTTGGAGCTCCTCATCCTCTTGAACCAAAACCATACCAATCATCTCCATAGATGCCGCCACATAAAGAAGAAAATCACAGCTATAGTCTAGTGGACTAATCATTGGAGCTGATGCTAAGGATCACTTAAGCTCATCGAAGGACTCTTGGGCTCACTCATCCCAACAAAAGGTATTGTCCTTCTTCAAAAGACGCATAAAGCCTCTAGTCAAATTGGCAAAGTTCACGACAAATATCCTTAAGAAGTTTGCCATGCCCTGCAAACATTGAAGATGTCTAATGTTTTTCGGGGGAGACAATTGAATTATTGCCTCAAAATTCAAAGGGTCGACTCTTATACCCTCTTTGGAGACAATGAACCCTAATAAGTGACCAGACTTCAAGCAAAAGATGCACTTGCGAGGATTTAACCTAACCAAATAATGGCGGCACCTTTCAAACATTAATCTCAAATGGTAGGAATGATGCATCCCCTGATGAGAATGAGCAGCCAGGCCATTCAAAAAGACTTCAATAATCGATTTGAGATCATGGAAGATCAAGGTAATCACCCACTGAAAAGTGGCTCCAGCATTTTTAAGGACGAAAGGAATCATTCGATATGAAAAGGTTCCCCAAGGACAAATAAAGAAGTCTTATGTTGGTCCTCAGGTTTGATCTATATTTGATTGTATCTGGAAAAGCCATCCATAAAGGAAAATACCTCGCTTTCCACACACTCATCCAAAATGTGATCAATAAATGGTTTGGGAAAATTATCCTTAGGACAGGCACAATTCAAGTCATATAAATCAGTGCATATACCGATTGTTCCCTACTTCTTATCAACCGAAAAGGGGTTTGAAACCCACTTCGTTAAGGGAATGGGATAGATAAAACCGGTATTCAACAACTTTTCTATCTCAGCCTTAATCGCGGGTGCTTTCCTAGGATTCACCACATGCAAGCATTGTCCAACAAGCTTAGCATTGGGATAAGTTTTAATTTCATGCTCAACAATGCGTGGGTCGATACCTGGCATTTCCTCATATGAGCAAGCAAATACATCACAAAATTATTTGAACAGCTTGGTATACTCTTGAATCTCAGCATGGGAACATTCTGCCCCAATATAGACATTCTCAATCTTGCCAGGATCGTGAGAGATATTTATAGGAATGGTAGGAGATATATTTTCCATGTTTCCATCAGCCATTAGACCAGGAGAGCTTAATGGAACGACAAGACTACCAATTCTCTCACTAAGAACATCCCTAAATTCCTCACGCTCCAAACAGTCAAGCTCAGGAAGGAAGTAAGATATATGATGCAACTCTTCCCAAGGTGGCTCAACCCCAGACATAGCCTCAATAATAGCTTCATCTGAAGGAAAAACACTATCAAGGAAGTCATGTGCATGAGAAGACTGAACTACCCATGTAGGTAGCACATATGGGTCCTCCTCCTCTGTCGACAAAGAGGAAATATTAGCTTGATATGCTATCATAGTTGCAGGCAATGAAACGTCTGTTCTGATGGGCTCACTCGAAGGACTTGGTGTAGGAAGAATCCAAGGATCTTCCATATGACTGGTGCGAAAAGACACCGAATGCAATGACGATGAAGCCTCACCAGAAGTAGACTCGATCATAAGAATAGGTGCAGGACAACTAAATGATCCCGTAAGGGATGGGTACATTCCCACACACACACTCCCAGTTGCTGGCTGATAATGCGCAACAATGGGGACAGAAGTTCCTGAAGATGCAGTAACACATGGATTCTGAAATGACATTTGATCAATCGTAAATATATACAACTCAAAATAAATAAGTATTGCATATTGTACATCCAATTCCTACCCAGTAATAGATTGTAGTCAAGGGGCGCATCAACCACCTTGACCTCGATCGCGACGGTCTTCCCTCCCAAACGGACCTTAAGAGAAGGAAGAATGTCATGCGGCCAAAACGATCTACCATCAAATGCAGTCAACATGGTAGTGGATTTAGACAACTCAAGGGAACCCAAACCTTTCCAACATGCCAAAGACATCACGGAAGCAACAACGCCTTCATCAATCACAGTGCGCTTGACGGTCTTGCTGAGACATTCTACATGAATCAAGAGAGACACATAGTAAGGCAAGCGAGGTTGTAGTCCTGGGGTTTCAAATTTGATGAGAAAGGAAGAATTATCATCATTAACACCAAGAGTAGAAAGAAAATATTTCCTTTGCAAAGGACAACTCTAAAGTACTTCAAGTGTAGACATCGCACATAGAGTGTGGCCCAAATTCTCGACAACAAAATAGTTTTGGGTGGCTCAGGCATTAGGATTGTGACCCTAATACTTAAGTACTCCATTAGGAATGCGAGGAGCATCTTTAGTTTTATCCACAAGTTTTTCAATACACAGACGACTGTCAAGTGGAGCAGGTTCCTTTCCAAGGTCTGGTTGTGATGAACCATAGTCCTTCACACGAATCACAACCTTAGCAGCACACACCATGTTGATGCAACCATGACCACTACAAGCTTCCAGTGGATCAGTCACAATGTGATGCGCAAGTTCTTACCTCTCGTCTTAGGCTCACCGACACCTGAATCACACATGCAGCAATGAAATATCTACGTATCCATCTACCTAACTATTTACCTATCCTCAGGGAGCAAGAATGTGATTTATGTATGAGTAATGTGTATGTGCACGCATAATAAAAAGCAATTACAGATAGCTGATATTCCTTATTACATGCATGAGCAATTAAAGATATTTCAACAACCAGATAGCTAATTGTTGTATAAACAGCGTACATTACTCATGGTGGTCATTTCAGAAAATAAATCAGAAATCATTTAAACAAAGACATAGGTCGTAAAGTTAGAACGATCTCACGATTCATGGACACAATGATGAAAAACAAAATAGTTCATCTTTCGACTATCCATGGCAAACATTTGAAATTCCACCGATCTTTCTTCAACAGGAAAACCAAATAGTTTATTGCAAAGAGAAGTAGTTCTTCTTACAATAACCTTTCTAGTCTAATTGGGGAAAAAAGGCCCCTTTTCCTTCTACGCTTTCTAACTTTATACAAAAAGGTGAAATGGTTGGGCTACCCAAAGTGACCTTTGGGCTTCCCAACCCTTTGTTTTCCCAACGCTTAACTTTTCCAAATATCTTTACAAAATTTATACAACAAAAACAAAATATGCTTAATCCCTCATGAGGAGGGTCCCACCTGGGTATCTAAAAAATTTTTCCACGCTGCAGCTTCAGCAGCAATGCCTTCAAAGGTCCAGGGTTCCAAGAACTGAATGTTGATTTCGAATTTTGCAACTTGGTTCATTATGGCCTCTATCCTTGCTGGGCTCAACCGAAGTTGATCTTCTAGAAAATGCACACTAACGGCCATGTGGCCTACTTCATTCTTCAGCACTAGGTCATCAATGGCCTTAATCTATTGTGTTCTGGCCTCTGCATCCTGATATCTACTCTGCAAAAGTTCTATAAAGGTTTTATGGTCTAGGAACTCATCAAGCTTATGTTGAGCTTCTATCTAGCACCGGTTGTATGTGTTCAGGAGCCTCCTGAAGTACTCTGAGCATGCTCCCTGCGTCATTTTGATGGCCTTCTTGAAGTCTTCAGTAGTGCTGACAGTAAACTCTACTAGGTCATGATCTCTTTTGAGGGTTTGATGATCTTTGGCTGGTAGCTCTGCTGGAGTCTCTGCATTGTTTTCCAGCCTTGCCATTCTGGCATTCAAGACCTCAAGAACATCCTGGGATATATCGACGAAGTAAGAGGAGGTTTCCATGATTTCCCCTAACCAGCTATCGATCTGCAGGACTTTACACCTTTCTTCCTCTAGAGCAGTCTGAAGCTGGAGCATTTTAGTTTTCTGGGCCAGGATATGTTCTTTGAATGGATTGAGATTGAATTGTTGTCCCCTTGCTTCCTCCAGAGTAGTTGTCAAAGAAGAAACCTTCTCTTGATGTTCCTTTCTCAGTTCTTGGGTATGCAAATCATTGGCCTGCAAGAGGATCTTTTGCTGATATTCTAGTTCTCCCACCTTTTGCAGCAACTGCTCCTTCTCTTTCTTCAGCTCTTGATATTCTGCTTGCATGTGCTCAAGGTGCTCTTGTGTAGTCTCCTGAGCCTGTCTCTCTTCATGTAGGGTCTGCAATTCGGCTTCAGTAGTCTTCATCTCCCTCTGTAAGTGTTCAAATTTCCGCTTCAACCTGTTTCCATCCTCTCTTTCTTTCCTCAAGGTATCCTTCAGCTAAGCAGTGGATTTCCTAGATGACTCCAGTTCTGTCATCACCCTGTTTATATTATCTTCTGATGCATCAATCATTGCAGCCCCGGCTCTCAGAGTGAACCTAGGATCTAGATCTGTCCCTAACATAACAACTGTATCTGATATCATCTTACCAGGCATGCTTCCTATTTCAATCCTTCTTTCAGTCCTCTTCATTATCCTCTTCGTTTCCCTATCATAAAATACAGTGTTGAAATCAGGGATTTCTTCTCCCTTCTTCTGGACAAAATGAACTAACTTGAGCGTAGGGACCACAGGGGTGCTGGCAGCAGGCACTTGTGGATCCTGAACTTCTGGGTTTTTAGTACCTTGGGACTGCCCTCCAGCAGCTAACTATTCTATCTCTGTCAGCTTTAGCCTTTCTACTTCCTGTTTTCTCAGCTCCTCATCGAGCTTTCTCTTCACTTCTTCAGCTGCTTTCCTAGCTGCTTCTTGGGCAGCTTTTCTTTTTTCTTCTTCTTCACTATGAAGCCATCCTGCAGCTTCCTGTGCTAGCTTCTGGGCCTCCTCCTATCTCCTCTTGGCCTCCTCCTCAGCTTTGGCTTGCTCAGCTCTAGCTTGCTCAGCCCCTTTTCCACCTTTAGTGGTGATCTTTGGCTTGAACCTTCTTCTTAGAGCTGCCATGTTAGGGGCACTATGGAATATAGATTCTTCCCTATCAAAATGGTGAGTATACTCAAAGTGAACCTTGTGTTCTTTACAATGCTCCACCACCTTACCTTGGGAGTCACTCCTATGAAATGGCATTCTGCCAAAATGGAATTTCTCTAATTCTTCTATGAATTCCTCAACCTGTTTCACCTTCGCGAATATGCAGCTTCCCAGCTTGAATGGCAAAGGAGGGTATGCAGTCTTCTTATGTTCAAACAAAAAACTGTCTATTCCATCTATGAATACCTGTCTGACTACCTCCTTGTGGATAACATAATCAGCTGCGTATTTAGGAAGCAGGGAAGGGGCTCTTGAGCCACCAAACATTCGGAAGTACACGCCATTTTCTGTCAAGTAGTAGTCTGTGTATTATCTTATCACTTGCATGGCACCTTCCGACATACAGTCACATTCCTTCAGAAAGATGAGTGTGTATAATGGCATCAGTAATTGTTCACAGACTTCTCTGTAGTGGCTGTGGTATACATGTGCCCACAATGGTCTGTAAGCAGCATAGATAGGTGTTTTTTCCCCGTCCCAGATGCATCTGAGACCAGGGAAGGGCTAGTGGCATAATATGCAATCTATAAGTATTGAGCTCATGTAAAACTCAGACCTTTTCTTAGCCTCTCCTCCCAGGTCTGCAGCCAAACAAGCAAAGAGACTATTTGAGACCAGGCTGGCCCAATTAGAAATCGTCCCTTGGGTGGCAATTTGAAATATGATTGGGAACCATTCCAGCTTGAAGAGCCTGCCATGAGCTCTTCCAAAGATTCTATTGAGCATTAAAGATATTAATATGTATGGGACTCGTACACTAGCTGTATCATATTCACCTGTTACTCTATTTCTAAAATGCTTTCCGGTCAGCATCATTCTTTTCATGGTTTCTATAAGATCCATTTTTACGTTATCTAACCAGGCGTCAGACACAAACACTTCAGCTTCTCGCAGGTGGTAAGCTAGGGCTACATATCTAGGGCTATATGTAGCATAGCCCTGTTTGTTGACATTTTGAAGGATCATCATTGAGACATCCGCCCGAGGCAGAATCCATCCTATAACTTCAGAGCATGGGAAGAGCTCTCGCCTAGTGGTGACCTTCATTAGTGCAGACCTCTCGATGTTGGCATATATGGGTTCTTCTTCCAACCCTATATCAGGCATCTCTCTTCTGGTGATTAGTCTATAGATATCACCCCACTGATATTCGGGTTCAATGCCTGAAATGCACTTTGTATCCTCATATATATATTCCGTCTTTGTTACCACTTCTACTTCTGGTTCTTCTGTGGCCGCAGGGGCCTTCTTCTTTTGTCTCTTGGACATTGTAAGTTCTTCCTGCCAAGTATAACATTGTTACATTAAGCAATCCAAATTGCAGATATTTACAAGACACTGTGTAGCGTTTTACTTCTTCAATGTGTATCATGACAGCAACTAGTCAATGAAGCTAAGATATAAGCCTTTTGGGCTGAATAATTGAACTAGTATGTATTACTGTGCAATATGCCATTTTCCTATGTCTAATATGATAGTGATCAGTGCAACAAATGCATGCATTGTACAACCCTAAAATGCCCTAACTATCAGAACCACTGAGACCAATGTACAGTATTCCATGACCTTATCTACATCTATCATGAAACAAACTCAGTCCTATGCAATAAAATGAGCTGTCTACCGCTGCTGCATGATACTAAACAATTTATTCAGGCCAGCATTAAATTCTCATTACTACACAATGTGTCATTTCTTTCATGATAGCAATCAGTGAAGCAAATGCATGTATATCAAATGCAAGGTGCAGCATTCAGCTATTTGGTCTAGTACATATCAAACAAAGATGAGGGTTGAATGCACCAAGATCATGCTAGTCGCCTATATTTTCCAACACCAAATATTTTAACAATAAAGCTTATGTGAAACAATATTTACATCAACCCGAAAACAATTTTCGCTCTCTACGGGTATTATCATCATTTTCCTCCAAATGGCGCTTGCCTCAAACTACTACCCCTGTTATTTCCAGCTAACAAACCAAAAAAGTGGCGTATCCCTTCTAACTGGCTAGGGTTTCAGATGACCAGGCACAAATGGGCTACACGGGACAGCGTGAGAAACACAACTGGGATTAAGAGGTGCGGGAAACAATAGTGGTAACTATGTGGTTTTCTCCATGGCGCCACGCCTACACACCAATAAAAAAACATATTCCCCCCAGCAGGCCACGGGTTCGAAACTAAGCTCGACGAGGATGCGCATAAACGCATAGGTGAAAACAGCTAGGGCTTCAACACGGGTAGCGCACCATATGGATAAAATGCCCTAATACCTCCAAAGCAGTCCATGGCAGACCCACCTTCTACCTATCATAACTATGCAGGGCGGTTTGGCATAGACAGCGTAACGGCCCTCTGCGCCGAAACCCTTCACTCCTTATGCGCAGGGTATCAAAATGAATGGGGCAAAAAAACAATGCTGCTCTGAAGGTTAAACTGCCCCCCCCACGGTTAGAAAAATGAAATCTCCACTTATATAGGCATAGAACCTAGCGGGATGAGGAAAATAGCTGGGAACACAAAACCCCCGTAGAAAACCATTAACAGTTCAAAGGGGAAAATGACGAGAAGCCTACCTGGCAAACGCAACGCAATCAACGGGAAGATGAGTGGGTCAATGACGGTCAAACCTCCATGATCGCCACCTGGATGGAGGTACGTTGACAGCGGGGTCCTTCACTGGCTCAATAAAATGACAGCTCAACGGCGACAGTGCTTTGCAATTTAAAATAACAATGAAAAAAACAATACACCATCCCTGTATATATATATATATATATGTGCTCACACGTGCGAGGAGAAAATATCGGACATCGGTGAGCTGTTGCATTGGAGTTTGGCAGTAATCTCCCTTCAATAACGGAGAACGGTCAAAGAGTATACCCAGCCGCGGAGACACGCATGGCGAGAAAAGAACCATAAGGTCGAACGTCGGAAGGTTTTCGAATCAGGAGATGAAATCTTAACTCCATCCGCAATGGCGAAACAAAAGATCGTAGAAGCTTCCGCTCGGGTAGCAATTAAAATATCGGACGTTGGACGGTTTCCCAATCGGAAGAAGAAAAGGTATTTCCATCTGCAACGACGGAAGAAACAATCATGACAAAACCCAAAAGCTTCCGATCGGGACGGGAGGAAAGAAATCGAAGTCAAACAAGAAATCACCCACAACGGCGGAAGAAAAGAACATAATCACTTTCGATGTGGAATCAAAAAGCATCCGACGTGAAAAAGCCAAAGGGTCGGAAGTTGGAAGTAAATTCGATCCGCCATGGCGGAAGACCAAGCAAAACTCCACCCGCAACGGCAGAAGATTAAAACCAATATAAGTTCCGATTTAAACATGCTTTAAATGTGCTTAAGGGCAGCGATAAAGCTAGATCAAAGAGTGGATTATTTCCGGCATCAGAAGAAGAAAATCAACCCAATGGGTAGCTAAATCCAATCATAAGCAAAGTCTTTCTGAAAGTTCTTAGACCAATTTCAAGAAGAAAAATCAAACTAATTCAAGCAAAGGAGGGTCCTAAATTTTTTTAGAATTTTGGGAATTTGTTGCAGCTGCAACACAACGTCATAACGCACTGGTAACTAGAAGTGGTTGAAAAAAGTCATAGCTAGGTCATCGAACAAAGTGAATGCCCCCCTAGGTAGCTCTATGTACCATTTCGTGGAAGGCCCGGTGAGGGTGCATTGAAATAGCCTTAAACGGATCGAATATTCATGTAAGGAGTTAGAAGAGCACCATAGGTGAAATGTAGTAACATGCTCACTCGGATCTTCTCTTTGTTTTCCCTCAAATTTGGGAATGTTCGAGGGAAGCTTCATAGGGACAGCCGGCCAAGCCAGGTCATAAGATACTGGATCGTTGTCAGTCTTGACAAGTCAGGAAAATTTAACATTACGAGGAAAGGGATCCTAAGTTGAGCAGGTCTATGAGGTGCTCCCTGACAATTTTTTTTCACATAGGATTGATTACTGTAATCACCATGGCCATGGCCATAGTATCCTCCTCCCATTTGACCTGTGTAGGGTGGCATGGAAGCACCATACTGTGGTGTACCTTGACTATTTGGGGCTACAAAGCCATATTTTGGGGAGTAAGAAGGTTTTTGATACCCATACCCATAAGGTGAATAACTTTGTGTGTAATGTGGTCCATAATATGGTCCATAAGAAGTCCCATGAGATGTCCCATGAGAAACTCCATAGGTAGGAATAGATGTTCCGAAAGTAAAAATATGACCTACAGAAGTAGAAATACGACCTCCTGATACAACAGGAGGTAGTTGACTCTGAGACCCAACTACGCGAGTAATAGGAGTAGCATTTGAAAACCTAGGAATAGAGGATGAAGGGATATGTGAAATCATGTAAGTGGTATTCCCTACAGTCGCTCATCTTGGCTCTGGTATCCAAATAGGACTACTAGCACTAGGTCTAGGATGAACATGTGATGTACCCTCCACCACTGGGATGGAGGGTGCAATGTGACTCATGATCCCAAATCTCTCCACATGGAAAGGAATGGGAATGCCCCCAGGCATAGTGCTAGGATCAAATTCCGACTCAGCACGGAACGCCGAGTCATGTGTAGGGATGCCAAGCATGCCATAACTAACATAACTAGTGCTCGCAGGTTCATGATGAGTCTCATCGCCCAACATCCAATACCGATGACTTGTGGATGAGGGATCATACCCAGAGTGTGTAGGTATATCAGGTGAAGGATCATACACAGGGGTAGGATCATCTTCTCCAACCTCCTCAAGTGAAGAAGGAAACTCAAGAATTTCATCTTCATGATCTCCCATCGTGTGTGAATCAATGTGATAAGTAGTCTGCTTGGACTATATATTTCTCTCTCCCAAAGGAGGAGGATATGTAGAAGGCGAAAGTCCTTCTAAGCGATGAGAATGGTGGGGTGCCGCACTCGAATCCACAATGAATCAAAAAATTAAAAATATTCTCTAATTACGCAAACCCTAATCAATCTAATGTGCACATAGCATACACCAATATAATCTAAATCCACTCACAAGCAAACAAGGGTAGGATATGTGAGCTCCCGAATGAAGCAAGTATGTCTCACCTAGTAGAGGAATGAGACTCCCATACACAACAAGCAGAGGTTCGTAACCAATTATTGTGGCCCTCAGCTTCAACACATATAGAAACTGTGCTGTGCGACCCCAACCTAGCTGGGACACCTGCAAAATAGCCCCTATAAATAACCCCCTCGATAACCGAGGTAAGGCAACTAAGGTCACCTCAATATAATCAATGCTCAGGTGGACATTTGCAAGCAGGATTGACCGTATGGGCAGGGTAGTAAATCCTGGAACTCTTGAAAGAGCCCCCAAATATGAATACAACCCTAGAAATATCTTCGGTGCTACTCAGTTATGACTAGCAGTCATCCCAATCAATAACCGCTCACACTGCTTCGTGCTTAACTCCCTTGTAAGAGGAGGATCCTGAGAAACACTATTTATACCAAGCAATTTCACACACTCACCTGGACAGACACATACATGTTGTTGTTTAGTGGTCTTGGAGAATTTACTCCCAATGAACTATTCCAAGACCCTAAAACCTAATTTTGTTGGTGTACCCTATCAAAGAAAATAGTGTAATTGATTTTAATTAAGCGTTGATTTTATTTGGCTTTATTACTCAAAAAAGGTAGATGACCGTGCAACCAATGGTGTTATGATGCAACTCGAAGTAAAATGCACACCTAACAATCAATGCAAATACATTGTGTCGAATGAAAAACGGGGCATGCTACTACGTGAAATGCAAAATTATCTTCAAATGACAAATGCATTCATTCCTATATGAAAGCCTAACTAATACTTCTCTAAGAAAACCTAGTGCAAGTACCATGAAAAGTGCAAAGTGCAATGCATAATGCTGAAAAGAAGAAAATATTTTTGGATTTTTTGAATAAAAATGAGATACTAAAGCAAAATAATGATTCTACTATCCCCAGACTTTTCAAGCACAATCAAACAACACTCACGCAAAGTACTAAGGTAAAAGAAATCTAACGCACTAATCCCCCAAAAAAATTGAAAATGCAATGACAATAACATTCTTAAAAAAAATACCCTAAAAAAGGTGTCTCTGGTCAGAAACAGAGGTGTAAACAGACTCTAGTAGTATCAAAGGAGACTCAATAATCATCAAAAATCACCCAACAACAATAAATCTTCCTCAAAAAGGGAAAAACTCAGGGCATACGCGACTGTTCACAATAAACCTGTGTATGTACGCGGATATAGCAGTCAAAGCCATGTGTATACCCGACTGTGAGTTAAAAACTCACGTACAGGAAGAAAAATGTATAAAAAGAAAGGCAAACAAATAAACTGAGATAAAATTCACACCAATCAGACACTACCAGGAAAACATGCCCCCAGACCCAACTCAGAAATAGAGAAATAAGAGCAATTCAAGAACATTGAATGCCGATAAAAACCCCCAAAGGACAACTACTAGGAACTCCCTAGCGGAGTCGCCAATTCTGTTACGGAGAGAAATTCCTATGGCTTGGGGTACCACAACAGACAAATTGACTCTAGAAATCAATCCTTTCCTATATGCAAGAGAAATCAAATATCTAACACTAAAGGATCTTGATTTGTACCTTATTCCGAACGGTTGATGTAGATCCCCGTTGAGCTTTCCAACTCTAGCTTGAATTGATAAATTGGTTCCTCAACATTCAATAAACAAGACAAGCATGCTATATATAATTGTGTTAGACCTACTCTAGCATATATAATCAATAACATATAATCATTTGAAATCATCCATGGATTAAATATTCATTCAAATACACAATATTGGACAGGAAAAGATATTTCTATTAATATAAAATAGAGATTACAATAGAGACAACCTCTATCAGCACGTCTACGAATCGGAGAAACTGAGTCCCCCACTTGTGCCTCCACCACTTCAATCCTCCATCTCTCTATAGCAAGATCACAAGCAAAGGGAAAGATTGGGAAGAACACAAAAGTGCTCCAAGGGACAAAGGGATGCAAACTCAAGTATAAGCTCTAGCAACAATGGACTATACTTTTCTTGCTCTCAATTTCTCATGCCTTCAATGCATCCAAAGGGCTCCTTATATAGCTCTTCAATGGGGTAACTAAAGGTTGAATCCGAGCGATATTAAGGCATATGGAAGGCCAAGAGACAAGTGAGTTGGATCCACATCAAGGAAAACTTCAAAAGAATTTGTCCTTTTGCACACATTCCTATGTACATGGTTTTAGGGGTCCAATCCGCATATATATGCGATAAAGGGTTTAAAAGTCGCATATGGAAATTTTTGCATGTTTTTAGGGATGATCTTGGAAACATCAAAGGAACAAAAATGGTCCATGGGGTCTGAGGAGTCTGCAGAGGAACATGGAAGGCCATAAAAATGTGATTCACCATGTGTGGTAAAATCAGCTATAACAAACAGCGTTGGCAAGTTCCTATAACTTGTCCTTAGTTAATATAGTTGTGTTCGTCATTTTATTGGCTTTCTATTTCTTTCGAGGCATGTGGCCTTCCTCGGGCTACACGTGGTTTTGAGACTGATCTCCTCTAGGCGGCTGCTCTGAAGGATGATGGTCTGAGTCCTCCATATCATAATCATCCTCCATTTTTTTTTGCGATGAATCCGCTTGGGAATCATGTCCTTCATGGTATTCACCATTAAATTGATGAATTGGTTTTTCTTCTACATTTTTTTATTCAGGTAGTGGCTCTATGAGTGGGCTGCGCCATTCCTCAGGCCATAGCTTGACAATGCATCCACATCGTCATTGGTCACTATAAATATTGCTTGATGTATCTAACAACGTGGAGATTTTGTAGGTAGTAGATTTATATTATGTATATCAGCTTCAAACTTGACAAAAGTAGCATACCTATGCACAATTGTGGCGCAGATCCTATGAGTTTGTTGGACAACTTCTCGCAGCACCTCTGCATGCATGAAGAATACAATATTGTTATTCTGATGGTGTTTGTTGTCATCCTTGTATTCCCATATATTCTTGTATATTTCCCCCAAGCAGGATATTGGGACATCCATGTGCACATAGTTTAGGGGTTCATCCTAGACAGTGAAGGAAATCACAATTAGTAACCAAGAATAGAAGAATTTGTGACCTTTCTTGTGTTGAGCCAGCATCGCATCTTTGATCAGTACGTTTAGCAAGTACCATGACCATTTGAACTTTTCTCCTCGTGCACATAAATATGCAATTTATAATACTGTTTCTTAACACTGTATTGGTATCATCTTATGAAATATTTTATAGGACAAGATTTTTGCAACAACACTGACACTTTGGTCCTGTATGGGCCCCAGCAAGTAGCCCCTTCCTGCTCACTGAAGGTTGTACTTCTGCTTCATGAGTTTAGTATTGTGCTTAGCCAGGTAAGGTAGAGGATCTTTTCCTTTGTTTAGGAGTCCTGGTATTCTCGCTATTAATTCAGCATTAACCGGATATGGCTGGTCTAGCCATAAATATCCTCTATGAAAGTAGACCAATAACTACTTTACATATGTATTGACCTATATGCTATGGCCGAAGTGAGGTATGAAGAGAATGTTGGTTAGTCCTACAATGGCCAGTCCGTTGGCCCAATTCTTTGGTTTGATTACCTTAACAACACATGCAGCAGCTTGGATTGTGTCCATGCATTCTATCATCTACAACCCCTCTTACTGGTGAGTGTCGTAGCCTTGGAACTTCAATACCGCCGATTCTGGGAGGATATCGTGCAGCAAGGTCATGCCAATAGGGATCTGTGGTGCTATCAAAGTGGTCACTTCCTTGTTCAAAAGATATGCTTCCGCTACACTAGATCTTATTGGCTGAACGTAGCATGCGAATTTTAGGTCGACTCGCTCTACCTCTAGCTCTGCCTACATTAGCCAGGCTTCGTCTCCACCATCATTACTTTGCTCAGTAGCATGTGCCTTTCCTCGTTCATCTGGAGGTGCTAGAACCTTACGTTTCCTTTGTTTTGGCGGTGGTTGTGCAGATGGATCACCTAGAATAACTGGTATTCCCTGGACTGGGGTCAGCATAGGAAGCGAACTAGGGGTTGGAATTGTTTGCAGTGCCCTTGTTATTTCCATTGCGTCTATCTTTGGTGGCTATTGCAATTGTGGGTCTTTGGATGACTAGGTTTCTACTTCCTCATTAATGAGGCAACCAAAGATGACAGTGGCATCTGAGGCCTCACTCTCACTAGGAATTTTAATTACCATGGGCTTGAGCAGAATGGAAGATAGTTGACAGGATGTATTTCTACAATGGCTCGGATCGTATGCTCACTATGCGTAACAAAAAATTGTTTGATGGGGAATTGAATATTTATATATTGTACAGTATCTTTCAATCATCATTGACAGGAGGTTTAGGTCTAATCACTCTCTTGAGTTTCCTTTTCCAATGCTTTCTCCATTAATTTGTGTAGTTGTCCTTTCAGGTTGTACTTGTCAGACTAGTTATGGTAATTGGTGCTTAAGACGGTTTATGATATCTAACCATATGCCACCTTGCTCCTCATACTGTTTTTATTTAATTCCACACAGATGCCCCAGTCGTACAAATATTTGGCATGGATCCGCTAGTGAATTCTAGCGAGCCTATCATTCCTGCTTTTTGCATCCTTTGGCCCCTACTTGTCTTACCCCTTGCACACTTTAGGTTGCCCACTTGGTTATATGTGATTACATGACCATTGGGAAGTTTATTGTTCATGCTTTCTCTTGGTTTTGTCGCAATCCTACAACATAATAGTTTATGCCTTTTGGCTGCTTCTTTTTTTTTTACACATGTCGTAGTAAGGTTTCAGGCAACTGTTGTTTACCAAGCTCGCAACATGGGTACCATCAAATTTTCTAGCATTGTGATGTGCCTATATCCATAGTTTATGCAATGGTATGTGGCCTTAGCCAAGTTTCCTTTAGTTTGTGTGGGTGTGCGAATACTTTTTTGTCATAGTGTAGGATAAGTCTTCCTTCTATGGATGGCTTCACCCTAATATATTGATGATGTCATGCCAAAAGTTGTTGTTGAGTTGGCTTAGTCTATAATCACAAAGGTATCTTCATCCTCTCTAAGTTGTCCACCATTCCATTTTTTTCTATGCTATTAAAAGGGAAGAGGGTCTAGTATCCCAGCAGGATATCTACAATTTGTACAAATACTTCATTCTACGAGTGCTTTTGTATTACTCTGCAATCTTTACTTAGTTCAACTTTTTTTGGCCTGCTGGAGTTAGTCAAGTTATTGTCTTGTTGAGTAGCTATGCCATGTTTGTGAGCATTAGCGTCGTTGATATTCTAAACTATACCCTCTTTTTGTTTCTCGACTGTATCATGAATTTTAGGGTGTTTGTCAGCATCTATAATTGTATACACAACCTGCTGGGTTCCTTGTCGCAGCTACTCAGAGTTATCGCAGGTCTTGGGCACCACATCCAAAGTGTATATGAAACTCTCATATGTGGGTAACTCCCTTGAATCAGTCTCCACCCATCATACAGACCTTGTAACTCTTGAAAACTTCCCATGGAGACTTCATGTAATCTATTTTACCAATTCTCTAAAGCCTATTAATCCACCACAGTAATCTAGGGACTAAACACAAGTCTCATCAAAGATTAATAACAATAAGGCATGAAAATGGTGTAATTGTACTACAAAATGAGTAGTCACTCTGTATATTCACACAAAGAATGAGTAATACAATACAATATCATGCCGCAAGCATGAATGAGAAAGGAATTCAAATTCCCAAGAAGGGCATTCGAATTGAATGAGTGAGTCTAGCTTAACTGAATGTAAGCCACAGTCAACACTTAAGTTAACCATTGATCAAAACCCTAATTGACTCAACTGAACACTAACTGAAGTCAGAGTGCAATAAATGACTGATTCTAACTAAAAGTAGGTTATACAGATGTCACAGCAAACCAACAATCAAGTGGTAGCGCATCAATGACTCCAATGAGCCCCGATGAGGTTAACTGAAGTGTAACTGAACATTAGAAGTGGTTGGAGGTGCCCCTATTGACTCCAGTTCATTAAATAATCAATAAATAATCAATTTAATGTAGGAAGTTGCCTTCATTGCTCTATGTAACTGATTGTAACTATCAGTTAGCAATATAGGGCATTAATGACACTCAGATCACCCCCAAATTGCTCCAGTTAGCCTCCCTGAATGTAGGAGAAGGCTAAGTTAGCCTCCTTGACTAAAGGTAGGCATGGTTGTGATCTAGATGATGTTGGGAAATAGGGCAGACCCAGGTTTTATACCTTTCACTTTGCACCAACAAAAGACCCACAATGTTGGCCCATTCGGTAACAGCCTGCGAACAGGCTGCAGTCTCACCCGAAACAGCTATGGGATGCCACAGAATCAGGTTTCTGCAAGCAGAAGAGGGATATTACTGTACCTTTATCTTTTACTAACTTATACTCAATTAATACAGTGCTTAGATGTTCATATATATATCTTCGCAGTTAGATGAACAAACAGTGACTTGCTTAACCCTTACTAGGAATTCACAGCGAAGCTATTATTTAAGCAGAGATCTTACTTATCAGATATATCTATTTATCAATGCATGAAACAAAACATAATAGGAATAACACAAAGAACCACAACACCAGATATAACATGGTTCACCCCCAGTGTAGGGGCTACATCCATAGAACTGTGTTTTATTCAACTTCTCTACAAAATCACAGATCTGATCTGCGCACTCAGCTGCAAATCCATTCAAGTCCTTAAATTCATGCACACAGCTGCAGGCCTCTGCACACACAGCTGCAGATCTTCTTAATCACTTACAAACCCTCTGTGCACATAGCTGCAGAGGTCGTCCACGCACTCAACTGGGACTTAAACTTCTCTTACAAAATAGCCTTAGCTTCGCCTTAATTCTTCTTACATTAAAAAACCTAACCTTACTTATTTACACAATTGCTTATTTATACAGCGCACTGTTACAAAACCATGGGCTTAAACCATGGGCACCCCGAAGCCCTAACCCTGGACTTAAACCATGGGTTTATTACAAAGAGAGGGTTTTTACTCACCCCGAAACCCCTAAGACTATTTTGAGTCATAACTCTACTTACAAAATCTTACAAACCCATGGAGTTACCCATCTTAAGGACTGTTAGGGTGCGCGCCCCAAAAGACCCCTAAGACTCACTAGTGTCTCGTCCCGGGACACTTCACTGCTTTTCTGATTGTAGATTCTTGTTGGCAAACATAGTGCACTAATTGTTGAAGCCACACGTGGTCTCCCTTCACACTCTGCCAGGCTCTGTATCTGTCTGCATCTCTGAATATTTATGATGGTCATGGGACTCATTGGGCCTTGCAAAACTGATAGCAGCACCATCCAGGAGGATACATGGCGGGATTCTCCAGAGTCTTCTTGTGAGGCCTTATGCCCTTCGTTGCTCCACATTAGAGTAGACTTCTACCTTTCTTCATCCATTTTAGAGAAAACTTCTTCCTTTATTTGTACCTTAGTCGAACATGGTTGTATGGGTGGACTGCTCAGAAGGTTCTGCAGACCTCTCTCTCTGAACTCTCGTAATAACTCCTGGACTTCACGATCATTCGACATGGTTCTAACTGAACAAACTCAAAGAAATGCTTAATGCAAGAGTCGCAGGCTGGTGTAGCTTCTTATAGAATCCCGTAACAGAATATGTCATCATGGTGCATTAATGACGCCAAATTTGATGGAGTGCCGGAAATCTTGTCCACATGGCACCATATTTTCCCAAAATCTCATTGTTACAGGCATTGAGAGCAGTTCTCGTGCCGGGGCCGCCAAGTCAAGTTTGTCCCATCCGTCACATTTTAGGCTGCGACACACTTTGGATCTTCGATGTAACAACTAACTTCAGCTTCGGCATAATAGTAACCTGCGACCCAATATTAACCTTTGACCCTTCCTGACACATGTAGTACCCACACTTTATCCTTCGAACTTGAACAGTTG
Source organism: Pseudotsuga menziesii (assembly GCA_001517045.1). Taxonomy (NCBI): domain Eukaryota; kingdom Viridiplantae; phylum Streptophyta; class Pinopsida; order Pinales; family Pinaceae; genus Pseudotsuga; species Pseudotsuga menziesii. The sequence continues at coordinate 318,265 of LPNX010342124.1, forward strand.
TCTACACTTCATAGCTCTAAGGACAGCTTCATTTATAGTCTAGCACCCAATTTCAACTATTCTTGGTACTTAGACTTTCCTTCTTGGGGCTACTTCTAATTAGGAGGTCCCGGCCTGTCCCTGTACTTCTTTAAACGACTGCCATTTACCATAGAAGGTAAAAGTTCTCCATTCAACTTAGCTAACTGGACTGCGCCACCATCAGTAACATTCTTCACTATATATGGTCCTTTCCAATGTGTCTTGAAATTACCTGGGAATTTCATGAATTTGCTGTCATATAAAAGCACAAGATCACCTTGCTGGAACTGCTTTTTCTTGATGTGTCTATCATGCCAAGATTTTTCTCAAGCTTTCTGCACTTGCTGCTAGAACCCTACAATAAATATGTCCTCTTCCAGTTCTACTATATTTGTCAGCCTTTCTGTCACTATAGCTGGGTCATCCATCTTTGTAAAAGCAGATATTCTAAGGCTAGGAACAATGTACTCCATGGGCATGACTGCTTCTTGTCCATAAACCAACCTAAAAGGTGTATGGCCTGTCAACTTCTTGCAGGTAGTTATATAATCCCATAGTACCGCTGGAATTCTAAGATCCCAGTCATTTCTGTTAACATTGCAGACCTTCGTCAGAGCATGTTCAAGGATCTTGTTAAAATCTTTGATAGTTCCATTTGCTTGTGGATGATAGGCAGTACTCTTTTGATGATAAACCTGAAATTCTTCAGTCAATACTTCGATAGTCTTATTTATAAAATGTTATCCTTGATCACTCATAAGAACTCTAGGACACCCAAATCTGGACAATATGTTATCGAAGATGAACTTTGTAGCTGTAGCAACGCTACAGGTCTTGACTGGTTGAGCTTCAGCCCAACGGGTAAGGTAATCAGTCGCTGTGATAATATATCTTGCGTATGACTTCTTCGTAGGGGGATTGATAGGGCCAACAAAATCAATATCCCACTTGTCAAATGCTTGTAAGGTTACTTGCGGTGCTAAAGTAATCTCATCCCTCCTAGATGGTTTTCCTGTTCTTTGACAGATGTCGCAGCTGTGGAAATATTCTCTTGCATCCTTGTGGATCGTGGGCCACCACAATTTGGCTGTCAAAATCTTTTGTGTTGTAGTTTTTCCTGCATAATGACCTCCTGCTGTGCCGGAGTGTGCCTCAGCCAAAATCAGTGGCTTTTCTTGCTCCAAAACACATCTGCGCAGTATTTCATCTGGTCCCATTTTATATAGTTGTCTTGCTATTAGGGTAAAGTCAGCTGCTCGAACCACCAGCTGCTTCTTCTGCTGTGTAGTCATCTCGGCGGGTTGAAAACCTGTAGACAAATACTAAACAATATCCTGAAAGTATTCATCAACCATCTGGATAGCAAACAACTGGGCATCCGGAATACCTTCGTCCAAACTGGTAGGTTCTTCTCCCGACTCGAGCCTCGACAAGTGGTCAGGTCCTAGGTTAAGTCTGCCAGGCTTAACTATGATCTCAAAATCATATTCCTGAAATAGAATCAACCATCTGCATATCCTTCCACCTAGCACAGGCTTGTTAACCAAATACTTCAAAGCAAAGTGGTCATTGAACATCTTAAAATGAGATCCTAACAGATAGTGTTGAAACTTCTGTAGTGCATACACCATAGCGAGACCTTCGCATTCTGTCTTAGTATAATTTTTCTCTGCTGTGGACAATTTTCTGCTTGCAAAATAAATAAGGTGATCAATATTACCTTCACTTGACTGAGCCAATACGATACCCAGATCAATGGAGGATGCATTGACATGTACGTGAAACTCCTTATTCCATTCAGGGAAGACTAAGATAGGGGAAGTGACCATATTTTCCTTCAAAATATCCAAGCTTGCTTGGCACTCAGGTGTCCATTCGAACTTGATATCTTTCTTCAACTGGTTTTCCATCGGAGCAATAATCTGAGCATAGCCTTTAATGAATTTTCTGTAATATCCAGTGTGACCAAGCATAGTGCGAAGTTGTTTAAGATACTTCAGAGGTGGCAGGCTCACAATAATAGCTATCTTCGTAGGATCCATCATCAATCCTTGCTTACATACAATGTGTCCAAGCAAAATTCCAAAAGGTCCACAAAAGATGCACTTTTTCATGTTTAAGGAAATCTGGTGCTATATGCACTTATCCAACATAAGTCTTAAACTAGATATATGGTCTTTTAGTAGCCCAAAAATAGTCCAATCATCAAAATAAACTTCTAAGAATTTATGTATATATTCCTTAAATGCAGAGATGACTACTCTAGAAAACATAGCAGGCGCGTTCTTCAAACCAAAGGGCATAACTGTATACTGAAAGGACCCCATTTCTGTAGCGAAGGTCATATTATGCCTATCCTCCAGAGCAATTCTGATCTGATGGTAACCTGAAAATCCATCAGTAAAAGAGTACACTTCTTGACCCCCGACATTGTCTAATAATTCATCGGTAAAGGGGGTGGGGAAAGGGTCATGTAGACAAGCATCATTCAGCTTCCTCAGATCAACACAGATGCGAATTTCACCCTTAGTATTCTTCTCTTGCACCACCATAGGACTGACCCACTCGGATTCCTCAACAGGCTCAATGATTCCTGCCACAAGCATCTTATCCAGCTCCACCCTAACTTTTTCCTTATATTTAGGGTTCAACCTATAAGGGCGTTGTTTCACTGGCTTCGCACCAGGTTTCAAAGGGATCTTTATCACACCGATATCACCTAGGATACCTTTCATCTCTAAGAACTTCGTCGAAAATAGGTCTTGATATTCGTGGAGAAGTTGGGTCACTTTGCTTACCATCTCTTCATCCCAACAATCTCCAATGGTAGCATACTTAGGATGTTCTTCTGAGCCGATGTTGTCTCTCCGTGTCTTCAGGGCCTAAGTCACTTCAGGAGCTTCGACTGATGGTCCTTGTACGTCGCAGTGTCCTTTGGACTCAAGAATATCAATATTGCGTGGATCGTCATCCTCATCAATTGCGAGGTTATAACATTCTACTACATGAGCTTCTTGTGTTTTCCAATCAATTTGGTGTTCTACGACTTCTTGATCATCAAATACCTTAGTATGGATCAATCTGACAACTGCATTTAATGCTGGAAAAACTTCATTCATATAAAATGTAAGCACAAAAACATCAACAAGACAATCCCAAATTACAGTATCCTAATGAAGCTCAGCCTCCGCGTACCAATTCTTTGCTATCGGTTCCAGAGTATGCACAAATCGATGTACCCATTCATCCTGAGGTACATGCTTCCATGTGTCGTAGCACTGCACCAAATGTTCCTAGGGGCTATTCTTTCCATCAAACCTGCGGTGCACCTCCTGAGGCTGATCAAAAAATCTTAGGTGAAGAGATTTCTGACAAGCTTCCCAACTAGGAATGTACTTCTTATGGCTATTCCACCATCTGGCTGTTGTGGCTCTGAATGCTAAATCCAAAGTCTCCAGTTTCTGTGAAGCCGGAATCTATTCTGAGAATTGCGCAATAAACTCTTCTAGGTCTGTCGAACCATCAAACATAGGTAAGGCTCTTGTTTGTGAGCTAATCCATCTGAGAGACTTGGTAATTCTGGCACATCTATGTCCATGTAACTTATACAATCGGTTCTTCCAGTTCTCTAAACCATCCTCTGAGTCCGTCATACATGAGCTGTCACACTGCCAATCCATGATACCTTCGGTAGTAGGATCAACATAATCTTCTTCCTTTGCTGTGATGTTATAGATGTGCTCCAGAACACCCTGATCTTCGTCTCTGAGTGGTTTTGTGTACCTTTCTCCTTGTGAGGGATCCAGTGGTACGATGACTCTCAACTCTTTCCCTTCGAAAGTCATTTGTCTCTTCTTAAGGTTAATGACTGCATCATTGTCTAATGCCCATTCAATACCTAGCAAGGCTGGATAGGGGTTGCTGTCGTCAATGATATCAATAACTTCAAAGTCAGCTACAGTACAGAATCCATCAATATCTACTGGGACACTAGGGAATCGTCCTAGGGGCACAATATTCTGCTGATTGGCTAATCTCAGCTATATAGGGGACCAATCAAGGGTGGGTCTTCCCATTTGCTCCCAGGTTTGCTTAGTTAAGACATTTACTTCTGATCCTAGATCCAAAATAACATCATTCATATCATACTCTCCTATCTGAGCATTCAATCTCATTTCCCTTCCAGTTCTTCTGACTCTATTAATAGTTTTGGCCCGGCTAGAACTTTGCTGAGGGTCGCAGGAAGCAATAACTTTCTGCAACTCACTTAAAGCATTCTGATTTATTAAAAGCTGCAGACAACTCTGTAAAAAGGAGGACCTTATCCATTGAAGCGGCTTGCGGTGGCGACTGCTACTGATGTGGTTGCGCAGGTGCTATAGACATGTTAGGACCAACAAAATATCTATTGGCTTCCATGAATGTCTCTTTTTCTCTTTCGACATCAGATCTTTGGACTTTCTCGGAGGCCTTACAAACCGAAGCCTCATCGGGTTGTTTCTCCTTATTCGGTATGTGCGTTGTAGCTCCACTCCGGGTAACCACATTAATGGCTGGGGCAGGTCTTTTCTCGACAGAAATCATCTAAATATTCTGAGTAGGGCCACTGTTTCTTTCCTGAATCTTAGCTATCAGCTGCGGGCACTGCTCGATCACATGATCTGCTGCTCGGCAATACCGACATGTCGTAGTGGGGTTCTGACAGTCACGGGCTAGATGTCTCGCCTAGTTACAGTTATAGCACACCACCTGACCACGTCCTCTACCATCCATACCACCATGACCCCAGCCTCCAAAAGCACCTCTACCTGATCCACCACCGTGGTAACCATAGCAATCATTACTCTGTCCCTCATTCTGTACCCGATAGGCGTCGTAGGTGCGCTCTCTCATGAGCTCAAAACTATGAAACTCATCTTCATTATGTCCTACTGACTTACAGAATTTACAATAGGGGTTCTTAGATACTTGCCCATACCTCTGGAGCAGATACCAAGCTTCAGGTCGGTGCTGACCGGTTGTTCGGTAGAGCTCGCAATATAAAACTTGTGGGTTAAACAAGTTTGGCACACGATCATTCAGGTAATTTCTAACCACAGGACACTGTTCCTTGTCGTGACCTTCTATCTGACATTGTGTACACCAAACCTCCTCTCGGCTGGCTTTCCTGTTCTTCATATTGCGAAACTCCAAAGCCATCACTACCAACTGTGCTTGGATTTGGGCAATACCAGAATTATCATTGACAGGAGTTGTTTCAAGCTTCATCACAATCTCTAAAGCCTCCAGCTGATCAACAACCTTCTGTTGCATGAGGGGTTTTCTTATATGCGGTAACAAAGCTGCAATGAACCATTCCTTATGCTGTGCAGGTCCAATTGTGAAACTGACTTGGTCGAGTAGAACTTTGAACCTCTGGTCAAAGTCCCACACTGATTCGCTGCGCCTCTGCTGGAAACCTTTCAATTTAGTGATACATTGCGACTCTGATTTTGGTTTCTTAAACTCTTTGATTATTGCCGCTTTAATATCATCTAAGGCATGACTCTGAGTACTGGAGAATTTCATGAACCAGGTCAAAGCCCAGTCCCTAAAATAAGTAACGAGCTGTGCCCTTCTGACATCTTGATTTGTAATGTTCTTAGCATTCCACACTGCTTCACATAAAAACCAGAACTATTCTGGATCCTCTGATCCAGTTCCTTTGAAAACAGGGAGCTTAATATCATCAGTCATGTGGGCCATAGTGGATCTAGGGGGGTTTGGAGGGGGTCTTGAGGTAGGCGGGGGGGAACTTACTGGAGTAGACTGACCTGCGACAGGAATACTCAGGCTAGGGTTGCTTGCAGACTGTGACAGATTCTCGGGGATAACAGGTCGATGCTGCGGGGTTACTGGGGGGTTTCCAATAGAAGGGGTTTCTGCGGGCTCAAAGGGTGTTGGAATTACGGGGGTAGAATTGGTATCCAGACCTAGGGTATAGGACTCAGAACTTCTCTTGTACCTTTTTCCACTTCGCAGCAAACCACTTTGCTCGTCGAAGGTAGTGTCACTTGCAATCATAGGTTAGTAGTACTAAATCTAACAGTCTAAATCAAGGAGCAATTTACCTTTTTCAGATAATAGCATTTTAATTCTCAAACTAAAGGAATTCAAAAACTTACCCCTTGGGCCTTTGAATAATTGTCGTTCAGCTTCGCTAAAAGAGGTACTTGTGTCAATGGCAAACTCCGTCACAAATGCTTCCAAGGTTCACGTCATCCAAAAATCAACAGCGCGGGATATCTCATTGTTCACCCTTTTCAATATATCAATTCTTGCAGAGGTCCAAGCAGGAAACTACCCTTCTTAGAAGTTCATCCTTCTTTCTGTTAACCTGGATAAACACTGGTGCAACTCTATGTGGATAGTACCAAAATAAATCTCATAAACATCAGCAAAAACATACCTTTGTAAAAAGTCGTCTGCACTATGATGCGTATTTTTGTTCTCGTGCTCAGCAAATTTCAGATAGGTCTCATGAATCCAATCACCAATTTCTTACACAGAGGGTCTCCAGAACATAGCCCTCGAGGTACGATGTAAACCCCTCTTGAGCAGATACTAAGTTCAACTGGCAACGGAACCACTTTGTTGGGCAATAGGGCAGACCTAGGTTTTATACCTTTCACTTTGCACCTACAAAAGACCCACAGTGTTGGCCCTTTCGGCAACAGCCTGCGAACAGGTTACAGTCTCACCTGAAACAGCTATGGGATGCCATAGAATCAGGTTTCTGCAAGTAGAAGAGGGATATTACTATACCTTTAGCTTTTACTAACTTATACTCAATTAATACAGTGCTTAGATGTTCATATATATATCTTCGCAGTTACATGAACAAATACTGACTTGCTTAACCCTTACTGGGAATTCACAGGGAAGCTATTATTTAAGCAGAGATCATACTTATCAGATATATCTATTTATAAATACATGAAACAAAACATAACAGGAATGACACAAAGAACCACAACACCAGATATAATGTGGTTCACCCCCAGTGCAGGGGCTACGTCCACAGAACTGTGTTTTATTCAACTTATCTACAAAATCACAGTTCTGATCTGCGCACTCAGCTACAGATCCCTTCAAGTCCTTAAAGCTGCATACACAGCTGTATGCCTCTGCGCACACAGCTACAGATCTTCTTAATCACTTATAAACCCTCTGCGCACATAGTTGCAGAGGTCTTCCACGCACTTAGCTGGGACTTAACCTTCTCTTACAAAATAGCCTTAGCTTTGCCTTAATTCTTCTTACATTAAAAAACCTAACCTTACTTCTTTACACAAGTGCTTATTTATACAACGCACTATTACAAAACCATGGGCTTAAACCATGGGCACCCCGAAGCCCTAACCCTGGACTTAAACCATGGGTTTATTACAAAGAGAGGGTTTTTACTCACCCCGACAACCCTAAGACTATTTTGAGTCATAACTCTACTTACAAACTCTTACAAACCCACAAAGTTACCCATATTAAGGACCGTTAGGGTGCGCGCCCCAACAGATGATGTCATCTAATGCTCCTCTAATGTTAATTAAGTCAATAATACTTAGGATAGTCGTTTAACTAGGCCAAATTGACCAAAAGAGTTTGCAAGGTGGTAAATGTCTCCAACACCCCCCCTTAAGCTATACTTAGGAGGAGTAGAAAACATAAAGCGCATAATAATTCTAAGGCCCCAGCAACAAATTCCATAGGCCACCCTGTACAATAAAGTAACTGCTTAATATAACCAAGGAAACGGGGAAAACCTCATGGGAAAAGCACCCCCCCTCAAACTAAAGAGTAAATCAAGAATTGGTTCTTTTATGTAGCAGCATCTTGAGACTGTGCATGTGAACCTCTAAATCCAAACTAAATGAATATGTCTAGAGGAATCTTCCACTTTGGAAGAAGAACAATGCACTCAATTGAATCAGAAATATAAACAGCTACACGGTGAAAACTGGACCCATGTAGAGTAGCTGAAATCATCTGAAGAGAGAGAAAAGGTTCTTGAGGATTCAAAACATGTGTGGAACACTCAACAAACTTATATGTTGCATCCTTGAACATAAAACCATGAGTGTTAAAATCAGCCCCAAATCTTAGGAGCAAGTGTCCAAGCGGATGCAGAATGTCTTCCTCTTTATTGGTTTTGCAAGGAGATGAGCATCTGACCAAAGGTAGAGAAGCCCTGGGACTGTGTAGAGTGAATGCTTGAGCTCCATAGTTTGATATAGCTTCTGAAATAGCTAATGAATCACATAATAAAATATCAGCAACCTCATATGAGGAAACTAACACCAAATCCCCATCAGCAGTTTTGAAAAGAAACTGCGGTACTTGATTTTTCACACCGAAATTGGTGAGAGCAGCTACAAGAATGACAGAAAGCTCTTGGATTTTAAAATATGAACCAAATAATATCAGATAAGAAATTAAATCAGATCTAAATAAGTTCACAACAGATCCAAAACTATGAAATCAAATCAAATCCCCAGCAGCAATTTTGTAGGAGACTTGCAGTACTTGTTTCTTCACACTGTTGATGAGAATAGCTACAAGCAGTACTGACAAATTATGAATTTGATATATTAAAACAAGAAATATCAGATCAGATCTAAATAATATCATATTAGATCCAATAAGGTTAATATCAGGTTCAAATAAATGTTTAACCGAGACGGTGGATGCACAGCTTTCTCCTTCTTCAAAATTCTGAATTTTGGTGCATGCAATCCTGCAGGAATTTGCTGGAAGATATAGATCATGGGGAGCGAATGAATCACTCTGGTAATCTGATATTTCTTTGAAAATATCCAATTTATCACATATTTGCACACCAGCAGCAACATTAGAGGAAGAAAAATCAAATTTCTCTTCATTGGCAGAAGCAATTACTGGCAAATTTTACACATAATTCAATGGAAAATCACTGGTGAATGTTTGCATGGAAGTGCAGCAATATTTTTCTTCAATATCAAAGATTAGAATGTCTTCTTTTGTTTCATCAATATGAGTAGATGATATATCAGAGATCTCATGAACTTCCGGAGCATCAGGAGAAGGAGTCACTGCATGGAGGCTTTCTTTAATTCAAATTGTCTGTGTAGAAGATTCTGCCTCATCTTCATATTGATCAACTTCATCAGAGAGAGTAGAGGCCGAGAATTTTGAGTAAAGAAATTTTGTGGTGTTGGATGTGATCTCCAAATTTCTATTATGATCCTCATTGTGCTTTCCAAAGGTTATGTCTAATTTTGTCCAGATATCATTTGGGTATTCAGCAGAACAAATAAGGTAGCGCAAGCTAGGAGAAAGGGCCAGACATATTGCTCCAAAAGCTCTATCATTGTCATTTAGCCAGTCATTCTCATTCTCATAAGACTCTTTTCCAAGTCCAATAGAAACCTCATAGAGACCTCGTCTCTTTAGAGATGCAATCATATTCAACTTCCATTCCGAATAGCTTGTGAATGGGGTGAGAAGAGGGACTGATGAGTCCATTCAAAGTTGTACATGTTAAAACCTACAAATCACAAGAAAAGGGGCACCATAAGGTTAGACATACTACACATTTTAGCATTTCATCACACCCAACATAGTTGATCAAGCAAGCTTGACCAACAATTTCCTTACTTGAGGTATTAAGTGGTAAGCCTTGGCTTCTGGTGCAGTGCTAGAATTTTTGAGCTTTGTTCAATTTTTCATGCAAGATATATCAAAAACCTTGTTTTTAAGAGATTTGAGCTTCATCCCACTGTGAGCTCTGATACCATATTAATCTACCACAGTAATCTAGGGACTAAACACAAGTCTCATCAATGATTAATAACAATAAGGCATGAAAATGGTGTAATCGTGCTACAAAATGAGTAGTCGCTCTGTATATTCACACAAAGAATGAGTAATACAATACAATATCATGCTGCAAGCATGAATGATAAAGCAATTTGAATTCCCAAGAAGGTCATTTGAATTGAATGAGTGAGTCTAGCTTAATTGAATGTAAGCCACAATCAACACTCAAGTTAACCACTAATCAAAACCCTAATTGACTCAACTGAGCCCTAACTGAAGTTAGAGTGCAATAAATGACCGAGTCTAATTGAAAGTAGGTGAGACACATGTCACATCAATCCAACCATCAAGTGGTAGTGCATCAATTATTCCAATGAACCTCAATGAGGTTAACTGAAGTGTAACTGAACATCAGAAGTGGTTGGAGGAACCCCTATTGAATCCAGTTCATTAAATAATCAATAAATAATCAATTTAATATAGGAAGGTTCCTTCACTACTCTTTTTAACTAACTGTAACCATCAGTTAGCAGTATGGGGCATTAATGACACTCGGATCACCCCCAGAGTGCTCCAATTAGCCTCCCCGAATGTAGGAGAAGGCTAAGTTAGTTTCCTTGACTGAAGGTAGGCATGGGTGTGATCTAGATGATGTCATCTAGTGATCCTATGATGTTAATTAAGTCAATAATACTTAGGATAGTGGTTTAACTAGGCCAAATTGACCAAAAGAGTGTGCAAGGTGGTAAATGTCTCCAATAAAGCCTCCCCTGAATCAGACGTACATGAACTCGTGCACTTCCAACTTAGGTTCCCATCTACCATCAGACTGATATGATCTTCATGCAAAGCTGTAACATTGTAGATTTGATCAAGATAATCATCCTACCCCTCATTATAAACAGGCTCAACATATCTTTGCCCCTCAAATGGATCAATGAGCGAGACTACTCTCATTTCCTCATCCTCAAAGGAGAGGATCCTTTTTTTGAAATTTATGATTGTTTTATTATATATAGCCCAATCTATCCCTAGAAATGTAGGGTAAGGATCTATATCATCCACAATGTTGATGAACTCAAAGTATGCATATGTGTGCAATCCTTCAACATCGACAATGGCATTGCTCAATCGTCCAATGGGTAGTACTTTCTCCTGATTGGTGAGATGTAGCTCGATAGGAGACCAGTCGAAGAGCAACTTACCCATGATTTCCCCGATCTAGCATGTTAGGATATTGGCATTTGACCCTAGATGTAAAATGATATAGTCCATGTCACAATCACCTATCTGCGCATTCATTCTCAATTTGCGACCAGCCTTACATTTCCATCGCACTTGGTTAACCTTCTTCTTAGTTTGTGGCTCTATAGGGATCTCATCCATTATTTCTTGTAGCTCTACAATAGAATCTTTATCTTAGATTAGGATCAAACATCTTCATAAAAGAGTTCTTAGCTTATTAACCTCATGTGAAGCCTTCTTCTGAAATAGATGTTGGAACCGTTTAGGCATGTCCTTGACTTCTACTGAAGTTGATGGTACGTCAGGGCTTATGAATTTTGATTAAACATCCCAAAATATTTATTTCTATTTCAGGCCAGTCGGTGATTCCTTTTTCTATGCCACCGGCCTCACTTGTGGCTGTAGTTGTTCTTGCAAGTTATCTTGTTCTAATCCAGTCATCGCACCTCCTTTAGTTATGATAGCAATGTTTAGGTCTCACGGTTCAGCCATGATCATCTGAACATTTGCATTTACATTCACATTCAGGTTTGGTGGGGGGTTGGGTGTGGCAACGGTCCTTTCTTGCCACTTTGCGATCAGCTGAGGACATTGTTCAACATTAATGTCTTGTCCCTTACAATATGAATATGTTCTTGAAGGTTCTAAATAATCTCTAGCAAATTTACCTAGTTGTCCACAGTTATAGCATGTAACTAGACCTCTCCCCCTACCAAATCCCCCTTTGCCACCTCTTCCTCTAAATTTTTTTCCACCCTTTCCCTGAGGGTGTAGTTGTTTTGGTGGGTACTATTAGAATAATCAACCCATAGTTAGCTACCTTTGACATTAATTAATCCATTTTTGTCTTATTTTCCTAGTTTCCAATATTCCACTCTATACAAGTTGTCTTCCACATGTCCTAGAAGTCAAACTTGCTAAAAATGAGTCATGGATCACTTGGGAAACCTCTTGGAATCCATATTTAGCATATCTATTTTATTCCAGATCCTCCCTAGTGCATGTCTGTTTTTTCTGCTTTATTGCCTGCTTTACTGGGTTTTATGGCAAAAGGGAAAGTAAGACTAGGTGTAGTTGACTTGTTTTTTTCCCTCATCATCCTCCATTATTTTCTCCTAATAAAAGCATGTATGATTTGTCTTTCTATCACCTATTAGCTTTCCTACTTGACTTTGGGCCAATTCTTGAGCTCCTAAGCAGATTTGAAAACTGCTTTATGCACCTATGGGGTATTTGATTAGATTTAGTAAGCCTGCTTTTGATTATTTCGAATGGAATCCTTATGCATTTGAATATATCATGTAATTATTTATTGCAGTAGCCTATGACTTCACAATTTTGGCTATTGTACACTTATTCAATACAGATTAGTGTTATTCTCCAATTTCAATCTCCTTTGTGTGTAAATTTGCATGTTTGATTAGTAATTTTGTGAGTGCAATTGATCTATGGCCTGGGTTCAATTTCCACATGGTACCAGAGCCTTTTTAGATCGATTTCTCTACTTCCTTATTGCTATTGCAGGTTCGACATCTTGACTGGGAGCTATTCTGCTGACTGAAGGGACAATTTCTGAGCTATGGATCAACCTCAGAAGATCATCTTGACTCCATTTAATTTCTTTGAATGGAAAGCAGATATGGAGATACTGTTGAGAGAAAAAGGTATCTACAGGGTGACTATGACAATTGAAGTAGAGCCCAATGTAGCTATAGAGAAAATTAAATGGCATAACAAGAGGGATGAGGCTTATGGTCTCTTGTGTCTAAGCATATCCAGAGACCTCCTCTTCCATCGTGATCGATTGACATCACCAAATGAAGTATGGGAGAATCTTGTAGATATTTTTTGTAAGACAGATGAGATGAGAGGACAACAAATCGAGAATGAATTGATCTCCTTGAGTCCCAGCAACTTCGAATCCCTGCAACTCTACTTTTCCAAGTTTAAAGCCCTTGTTTTGCAGCTAAAACAGTGTGGAATTGAAAAGAAGGAGGAGCAACTAGTTTTGGCCATACTCTCAAAGCTTGGCCTTGACTATTTAGTGTTTTTTTCAACCTACCATGCCACCAAGTTGACAGCTTGAGCCTGGAAGATGCCTAAGATTGCAGAGTTCATGGAATCCCTCACATAAGAACAAGATAAACTGGTGATCTTGGGCACCATCAAACCTTCCAAAGACCAAGATTTGGTTGCTGAAGATTCGAGGGTGGATTCAAAAGGAAAGAAGAAAGCTAAGAAGCCACCTAAGTAAAAGAGAGACAAGAACAAATCTCAGGAGGAGCCCGAAGGCTCCAAGAAGAATTTCTAGAAGGAGAAGAACAAAAGAGAAATGATCAAGTGCGCATACTGCAGTAAGGGATATCATCCTAAAAGCTCCTACATGAAGAAGCTAATTGACATGCTGACCCAACTCTTGGAGAAGAATAATATCTCCCTTCCTGATAGCTCAAAGAAGAGGGAAGGTGGATCAAATTCAGAAGACAGAGAGAGAGTTCATGCATTGGTTACTGGCACATCAAGCTCACCTAGCTTCATCATTGACTCTGGAGATTCAAGACATATGGTTTCAACCAAGGAGCCATTCTCCTATCTTGACTTGTTGAAAGGTCCACCAATAGTACTGGGAGATGACTCTCTCACTGATAGTTTGGGAAAAGGAAGGAATGATCTTGACCATGGTAAGTTCAGCAATATATTGTATGTTCCAGGTCTTGCCTCTAACCTCTTGTTAGTGTATCAAATGACCCACATAGGGTCTCCAAATAAGGTCATATTATTCCCTGATGATGTTGAGATCATGGAGATCTCGAGTGGTAAGGTCATTGCAAAAGGAGTTGTATATCACACTTCAAAGGTATACTGGTTTTCACATTTTCTACCCTACTTAAACCCCTTTGCTCTTCTGATTCATGCTAATGAGGAAAGCAAGATTTGGCATGAAATATTTGGCCATCTTAACTATAAGTATATTTCTGATCTAAGTTAAAAATAAATGGTCATAGGGTTACCAAAGATTAATTTTTCCAAGGGAGTCTGTCAAGGTTGTGTCCTAGGAAAACACCTAGACCATAAATTTGAGAGAGCTAGTCATGAGAGAACCTCTGCACCTCTTGAGTTGATCCACAGTGATGTTGCTGGTCCATTCCCTCATATGTCAATGAGTTAGGAAAAATATGCATTAAATTTTATAGATGACTTTTCCAGGTACTGTTGGGTTTACTTTCTGAAGCATAAGTCTAAACTTTTTGGCCTCTTCAAAATATTTAAGGCTTTGGTTGAAAACCAGTCTAGGAGGAAACTCAAGATCCTCAGATCTGACAATGGCAGTGAGTATGTCAAGTCTGAGTTAATTCAATATTGTGAAGAAGTAGGTATTCAGATGCAGCATTCAATCCCTTACACGCCACAACAAAATGGTGTTGCTGAGAGAAAGAACAGACCACTGAAAGAGATGGCAACCTATATGTTGGACACTAAGACTTTGCCACCAAATTTTTGGGCCGAGGCTACAAATTGTGCATCCTATATTTAGAATAGGGTGCCTCATAAAAAAATTGATGGTATGACTCCTTTCAAAGCATGGAGTGGGCACAATTTAGATGTGACCCATTTCAGGATTTTTGGCTCAAGGGCTTGGGAAAGAATTCCAACAGAAAAGAGGAAGGATTTGTAGCCCCAAAGCCAAGAGTGTCTATTTGTTGGGTACTCTGATGATTCAAAAGGGTACAAGCTGATAAATTTGAGCACAAACAAAGCCTTCATTGAAAGGAGTGTTCAGTTCCAAGAAGATCCTTTAGCAGCAGTTGAAGTTGGAGAGTCTTCTTCACCACCAAAACCATTGATTGTAAGTCAAGAGACAAATGAGTTTGCTGATTCTGATATGTCTGATAATGATGATCTAATTGCAAATCCTAACAGTCCTACAAGACCAAAATAGGAAGCAAAGACCATTCATGCAGTTGGGGAACTAGCTGGAAATACTAGTGATCCTAGAAGGACTAGATCTCAGTTTGAGAGTGCCCTGAGTATGAAAGACCCCTTGTTTGTAGAGAAATGCTATCTAACAGTTGAATCAGACCAAAATACATATGAAGATGTAGCACATGATCCAATATGGCAAGAAGCAATGAAGGAATAATTCATTTTGTTACCACCTAAGTGGTACTTAGTGGTTTTTTTATCAAGTGAGCCTGGTGAACCAGACAAGGATAACTTGTTCAGACTTCAGAAGACCTTTGGAAGTACTTCTGGGAAATGCTTGTTGTACTATATCACATGTTCATACCCCATGGGGAAATTGTAATAAATGTTCTAGCATGATAGTGTTTGTAACAGACTCGGTCTCTTAGACTGTATTTGTCAATCCGATCAACCCAGGGTGTTTTTTCCCTTGGTTATTATTGGTTGTTGAATAAACGACTGATAATTTCTGAGTTTTTCATTCCATACCTCCAAAGATGGGGTGGTCGGCTTGGAATTTAGGCCTATTGAGGTTATTAGAGTCTATGTGTCAATGTATAAGCATGCTAGACATCATGGTCGAGTCATATGAACATGTCAAGTCCCCCTAGGTTTTTTCAATTTTTCATTTTTTTTTTCAGTGTTTTTTATTAAAATTTAATTTTTCCAAAAATTAGGCTATTTTTTAATAGTTTAATTGGAAAAATTGATTTTGTAATAAAAGTGGGCCAAATAATTAGTTTCAGTCATGTAGGTGCTCATTTTCAAGCTAAGAGAACCATGTAAACCCATGGACCCACTATTTCCTAGTTTTTAGTGATTTTTCATCACTTAGGTCAGAAAGCCCCAAAAAACCATTTATTGATTATTTTAATTTATAAATTGGTGAATAATGGAGGAAATCCAAAATCATAGATCAGTGGATTCTTAGTCGATTTGATTGAAATCAGTCAGATCTGAACCAGATTGACTGGATCTGACAAATCCTTGACTGAAGGAGGTGATAAAATCAGATCCAAATTTGATCTTCAGCAGCCTTTAGGGGAATTGTGCCCTCTCGCTCTCCTCCACACGTGTGGGCTCTCCTGGGAGCTTTGTGGACTGATGTGTCAGTTAATGGGTTGATGTGTCAGCTTAATCAAGCCCTTAATTGAAAAGTAGGCTCATTTTAGCTTCAGATCTGCATTGATTAACTCCCCATCAGTTGATTTGATCTGTGTCCTTGGGATTTGTGCCCCCCTAGGATGGATCTCCTGGTTTTTGTATAAATAAAAGCACAAGCAGCCTCCTCCAAGTGAGTTAGAACTGGTATTGAGGTACTATTTCTCTTTTACTGTATTGTTTATTATTCTAGAATAAAGAAGCTTTGGAGGCAAGATCTATGGTGTAATGCTCTTCATGTGTGGATGGTGATTGTCAAATGCTTATGAGGTATAATTTGTGTTATTTATCATTGCCTTTGCTGGTTAATTGTTGGCCTTAAAGGAGAGAGCTCCCTCTTGTTAGGGTAAGAGTTTATTCTAGTTTTATTTATGCTC
The DNA here is from genome assembly GCA_001517045.1 of Pseudotsuga menziesii. NCBI lineage: Eukaryota > Viridiplantae > Streptophyta > Pinopsida > Pinales > Pinaceae > Pseudotsuga > Pseudotsuga menziesii. The sequence continues at coordinate 334,866 of LPNX010342124.1, forward strand.
TTACTGCTGCTTGTTTCAGATCTATTGGATTTGTATGGATTTTAAGTTTAATTGCATGCTTTCCAATTATCTCTTTCACTAGCACCTATGTTTTAACCATCTGTTTGTGCAAGGATTTCTAAGTTCCAGGTGATATTGCTTATAGAAGAGGCTGAGCTGGTTTTCATATTCTTCATCTTCAATATATTCTAAATGACATAGTCCCTCAGTGTTCCACCAAAGTAGAATCCAAAGCCCAACATTCCCAAGCTTCAAACACTCTTTCTCTCTCTTCCTCCTTCAAAATCTTATATTCTCTTTAAATTGGTTACTTTTAAAGAGCCTTATTGCTCAGATCTATCTCATTAATAAAATTACATATATATATATAGTTAGTAAGATCCTTTCTTAAGTTTAGATCTTAGTTCCTTTTTGCATATAAAGTTATATTTTAGGAGATCTAGCTGAAATTATCCTCTTTTTTGCAAGCATTTTAAAGAAAATTTGTAGCTTGCTTTTAAGGTAGTTTCCTTTGCTTTACTTTAAATTTTCATATTCTGCAATAAAAGTTCACATCTCATTGGCTTCCCAAACAGCAATCCAAGATCCCAAGGGAAGCTTTCTTTCCTTGGTTCCTTTTTGCAAAACTAGATTACCCCAACTTAACAAAATTTTACTTAGTTTGTTTTCGGTAACTACTATAGTGACCCAAAACACCTTCAAAGTGCGTTTGGGCACATTTGGTTTTGATTTAGCAGTTCTAAAAAAAATATAAGAAGACTCTACCCAATTTTTGACTCTTGGACGAACCGAAGCTTCTCGAAAGCTTCCCCCACCACTGTGTTTTAATTCTAGCTTGTTACAAGCTTGTTGTAAGCCTTTGGATACTAGATAAGAAGGACCAAAGTGCATCAATTTTAACTTGCTGATATTTTAAATCGCTGCTAATAAAAAGTAAAGGTCCTTTCGAATAGGATCTTTCGAGCCTATTCACCATCACCCCTAGGGGGATTTGTGTCCATGTTTCTTTTTTGCATTTCTTTCCTTTTTTCTTTTGGAAACTAGCATAGTTCTAATATGTAGGGTAGTATACTTTTATTTATTATCAATTTCATATTCCATATTTGATATTTCAAAGTAATCTTAATACCTACCCCATGACTTCCCGATTGACCCGAAAGGGGAAAGAGATGTGTGGTAGGACTAATTAGAAAACCAGAATTGTGTATCTGTGTTTTCCTTTTCATCATTTGTTTCATCATCTATTATAAAATTAACCCCTCCTTGATTCCACAATTGAGATCCACTTGGATCGAAAGAGGTTCTTGGAGGGTTTTCTTTTTTAACAAGAACACCCATGTCAAAATTTACTGAAATTGACAAGACTCCGATGTGTATGCTTTGCACTTAGCTATGGTTCATCCGATCAGTCAAGTTGTATAAAAAGCATTTGAGTGACTAGAATAATTACTATTCACTCTCCCAAATTGACAAACCATCAGGTGAAAATCCAACACCTGGATCAAACCATTACGGTGGAAAAATACCCAAAGGAAGTGGGAACTCCTGAAAAGTGACCTCAAGGTGCCGATCTCTGTTACACCTATGGGTGCATTATGAACAATAGCCTCAGTGACTCCATTCATCCCACATATTCCTTGTGGGTAGTCGTGACGGTTTAGTTTTGGACATACTCCAAGTACTCTCGGGTATATCTAGAGTCCCCCCCCTTTCAACTAATTTTAATCAACTCATATTTCACATTAACTTAAAACGTACCAAGAGGAAATCGCAAAACATTCACTCCAAGCACATGCAAGTACATTGATTATCTTTTGACTCCATTTTAAGGCACTAGTTATTTTCTTGCTATATATATAGTGTGTCTCGGCATTGTGATTTTGTGTGCTCATTTTGTATCTTGTCATCTATGGTTGTTTATGGTTAAATTTCAAACTCCTAAGTAACTCATTCAATTTAACATCATCGTACTAAATAATTTTTTCTTAGTAACTTAATAGGGTCTACCCCCCTTGGCTTCGTTAGGAGTTGAGCCTAAACGGAGGATTCAAGAACAAGGTGACAGCCTTGAATTGAGACTTTCCCCCAAGGACATGCTGAGTGGCTTGAATATTTCTACCACGTGACCAAAATGTGTGAAAGGAAGGAACACAGTTCACTCCAGAAGAACAACACTTGGGAGCTGGTTGATCTTCCCCTAGGGAAGAAGCTAGTTCAATGTAAGTGGGTTTTCAAAAATAAATTTTCTACTGATGGTTCATCTTTGAAATATAATTCAATATTGGTAGCCAAGGGATACTCATAGGTACATGGTATTTACTACAATGAGACCTTTGCACCAGTGGAAAAGATGGACTCCATCAGGATAGCCTTAGCCATTGTAGCTTCGAAGCAGTGGGAGGTACATCACATGTATGTGAAGTGTGCTTTCCTGAATGGAGATATTACTGAAGATATTTACATGTAGCAGCATGAAGTTTTTGTTACTAATCCTTCTTTTGTGTGCAGGCTAAAGAAATCATTATATGGGCCTAAGCAAGCCCCCAGGGCTTGGTATGCCAAGATTGATGGCTTTATGCTGTCATTGATTTTTGTTCGATGCAAGTCTGATCGAAATGTTTATTTGAAGCTGATTCATGGTTCTTTGATGATTATTGTCTTGTATTTGGATGACCTTCTAATTACAGGAATCCCAAAGAAAGAAATTGCCGCCTTGAAGGATGCAATGAACCATGCATTTTCTATGACTGATTTGGGGTTGTTGAGCCAATTTTTGGGTCTCGAAATTGATCAATATCGACATGGAATAAAATTACATCAGTCCAAGTATGCTTTGGATTTGTTGAACAAGTTCAACATGAAATATTTCAAGCCAAGCAAGACTCCCTTCCTTTCAGGAGTTCAGCTTGAAGAAGCAAGTTCTTCTCCTATGGTAGATAGTACACGGTATAGACAACTGATTGGGTGTTTGTTGTACCTTACACACACTCGACCTGATATTTATTATGTAGTAAGTGTGGCTTCAAGATACATGGATCAGCCTCATGAGATCCATTGGAGAGTAGCCAAAAGGATCCTTAACTTTGTTCAGGGAACAAGAACTCATGGGATCTTCTACAAAGCTAAATCTGATCTTGATTTGATTGGGTTTACTGACAGTGATTGGGAAGGTGACAACACAGATTCAAAGTCAACATCAGGATATGTGTTCATGCTTTCTGATGGACCAATCAGCTGGTCAAGCAAGAAACAGAGTGTCATTGCACTCTCATCTACAGAAGCAAAGTACAGAGGAGTTGTAAATGCAGCAACTCAATGTTTATGGTTGCAGGGGTTACTTGGTGAGTGTGGCTTCGAATCAAAGTTCTCAACTATTATCTATCATGATAATAAGAGCACAATTCAAATCTACAATGATCTAGTTTAGAGATAGAGAACCAAACACATTGAGATCCATATGCACTACATCAGTCAGCTTGTGCATGATGGCACCATTCACCTACTCTTCTGTACATCTTCAGAACAAGTAGCTGACATATTCACCAAAGTTTTTTGTGAGAAGACATTCAGCAATCTCAAATCACTGCTGGGGATTGCTGATCATGCTATGAAGCATGATTGATGACAATATTTTCAATTTTTTTTTTACTATCCATGTTTAAGGGAGGATTTTCCCACTGGGTTTTTGCCTCTTTCCTTGGTTAAATGGACATGCAGTATGTAAAGGGTGACTAAGCCTTGTTGCTAGGCCCTATAGTTTTCTAAATATTTACTCATAATCCAAGCTTAAGTGGGGGTGTTAGAATAATCAACCCATAGTTAGCTACCTTAGACAATAATTAATCCATTTTTGTCTTATTTCCCTAGTTTCCAATATTCCACTCTATGCAAATTGTCTTCCACATGTATTAGACATCAAACTTGCTAAAAATGAGTCATGGAGTGCTTGGGAAACCTCCTAGAATCAATATTTACATATCTTCTTTATTCCAGATCCTCCCTAGTGCATGTCTGCTTTTTTTGCTTTATTGGCTTCTTTACTGGGTTTTATGGAAAAAGGGAAAGTAAGAGCAGGTGTAGTTGACTTGTTTTTTTTCCTCATCATCCTACATTGTTTTCTCCTAATAAAAGCATGTATGAGTTTTCTTTACATCACCTATTATATTTCCTACTTGAATTTTCCAATTCGTGAGCTCCTAGGTATATTTGGAAATTGCTTTATCCACCTATGGGGGATTTGACTAAATTTAGTAAGTTTTCTTTTGACTATTTCGAATGGCATCCTTATGCATTCGAATCTCTCATGTAATTATTTATTATAGTAGCCTATGACTTCACAAGGTTGGCTATTGTACACTTAGTCAATACAGATTAGTTTTATGCTCCAATTTAAGTCTCCTTTGTGTGTAAATTTGCATGTTTAATTAGTAATTTTGTGAGTGCAATTGATCTATCACCTAGGTTCAACTTCCACAGGTACTAGTTCTACTGGTATTTTTTTTATAGGAGTTTTGTTGCACATATGGTTGTTGGTACTAAACTCATATATTATTGCATCTCGGATTTCCCCAAGGGTCTTCTGTGGTGTTCCCGTCGGTGAGGCACAAAATTTCATGAACCAATCTAGGGCATGACCCATTAAGGTCATGATCATATGCACTTTCTTGACGTCATCTCCATGGACCAAACGTACCATCCACACAGCTTCACATAGGAACCAATGTTGTTCAAGGTCTTCCATTCCATTCCATTAAATGTAGGCAACTCGACGTCTTTCATAGCCATAGGGTTGGAATTCAGGCTCTCTGGGATAGGTCTCAACTAAGTTGCACCCTCTTGTGCACTAGTTTCATGGCTAGTGCTATATGTATTAGAGGTTCTTTCAGGGGATGAGACTCTAGATATTGTCTCAGGTGATATTTCTGGTGTTATATAATTGTGCTTTGATCTCGAGGTCTTGTCAGAGCTATCTGGATATTCAGGTCCTTTCGAGATCGGGATGTATTCCTCCTCTTCATTGCAATACCATTTTTCCTCTCATGACTGATGTTCATGTTCACTTCCTTTGAACAAACTAGGATTCCATTGGCCCCTTTCGGTTTTCCTTCTCTTTCCTGATCTGAATCTTCTCCCATTCCTTAGGACTCCAACCTCGAGTTCAGTTTCTATTCTTCTAGGGAACATCTCCACACACTCTTACCCATGTTCTTATGTGTTTGTTAGTGACATATCCCCCTCCTAGACACATGGCTCAACTATACAAGTGCAAATGACCCTTCTCATAGCCAAGTAATTTTATCCATGTACTTATATTCATTAAGTATCTCCTTCATGGTCCTTGGAAGAAATTTCTTTCAGCTTAACTATATGAAGTTATAGTATCTACTACAAACTCAGTAATATACCATTTCAATATACTATCAACCCAAAAATCAATAGCTCTAGAGACAGCATTACTTACACTATTTACCTCCTGAACCAGTCGGTCGCTCCACTCATTAATCTCCCTTGTCTGGAAGTTGGTCCATCTAGATGCCAATCCTACTAACCATTCATGTAGTAGAATGGGGAACTCAGCAAATAAGATCTCATGAATATCAAAGTAAATATATTCATCTAATCATATTTCTGTGTCGAACCATGTTCCTATGCTTTCTTCTTGCGTAAGCACCAACGTTTTAGCATCCAACTGATATTCTATCTCCTCCTTCGTTGGGTGCCACAACATATCCCCGATTTAATCAAGAGGTTCCCAGCAACAGAACCATTTGTTGGCCACTTTTACCCACTTGAGCGACCCAGGTTCTGTGCAGCCTACCGATCCAACAACTACCCGAGATGCTGACCCGATAGAGAAAGCCCCATCAGCAACACCTGCGAAGCAGGCATAGTCTCACCTGAGATATCTCATAGATGTGTAACCACTGGAACCATGTTTCCACGATTGTTGGGGAAGTATAGTCCCTTGGCTCGTAGCCAAGGTGCTCAATGAAGGCAACAAGATGGCTAGACAGAAGAGTCATTTCTGTGCGACTGAGCACAACTGTATGTCATCGCATGTGGCCTGAATTTCCTTTCTGCCTCACAGCTAATGCAACTCATGCGTCGCAGCTGATTCTTGCTAACCAGCTCTACAACTTAAATTGAGATTCATAAAAAGAATTATATAGAATGATATATATACAGTTTCAATTCAGCAAGGCATTCTGTTAATCAATTTACCAATTGCAAGAAACTAATAGAGACTAAAACACATTTAACATTATACAGAAAGCAACTAGTAATCCATCACATAAACATTCACCACATCAACCTTTTGTTCAGACACAAGAAATAATATGGAAACCCATTTGGGAAAAACTACCAAGGTGCTCTTCATCTAACATGAGAAAGGATATAGAACCTTCGAGTTTGCGAGATGCACACTGATCTTAAGATATGTATTTAAGTTTAGACTCATAGTTCTCTTGCTCTTTGGTTCTCTCTTCTACTCTACTCCTACTCCTAGAGGTATACTCACACTGCAATCAAATCCACTGCTCAACAGCCCCTCTAATGCTACCATACTCTTCTTGAGTCTACTCCTCTTCTAATCACTATGACATTACAACATAATTGGCATCCCCCTCTATGGATTCCAACTTAATAGTAAAATCCTACTAGAAAATGAATAGGGATCAACAAAAACCTCACAGACCAACCTTCTAACCATTGCATCCATCCTATTTATACTAATTTACATGGCCATGCAGGGGCAACTGCATCCCGGCAATCTGTTAGCCATCACCATTAGCCACCCCTCTAGTTACAGTTGTGGTGATCATGACTTGACCTGAGGCACTATCATCCTGACTTACAAATATCTTTTCATACATGGGTAGCTGTAGGCTTATTCTGTCTTATACGACCATGATATGGATTCTACATCTGTCGCTTTCCAGCCATTTCCCCCTTGCATGCTTCAGTACTTGCCATTACTTTTCCACGCACCTCTCTATTCTGCCTTCGTGGGCCCTTTTTATCCTTTGCGATCTTCCTTTGCTTCTACCACATGCAGTGCATTTTCCTTGGTTGCATGCGCGAACTTCCTTCTTATGCCCCTTTCCCAGGCCAACACCGACATTAGGTCCTTTTTGGGATTAGCAAGATATTATCAAAATTTCATTGATAACTTCTTGAGAATAGCTTGTCCCATGACCTCTTTGGAAAAGAAAGAAAATAATTTCTTGTGGACTACCAACTATGAGGAAAATTTTCAAAAGCTTATGCATATTTTGATGACCGTACCGATACTATGAATTGCAGATCCTGATGGGGATTTCATTATTTTCACAGATGCAAGCAAGGAAGGACTCGGAGGAGTCCTCTTTCTGAATGATCATGTGATCTATTATGGATCATGAAAGTTAAAAGAGAATTATGTGAACTACCCCACATGTGATCTTGAGTTAGAAACCATAATCCATGCCTTTAATATGTGGAGGCACTACCTCATGGGAAGGAAATTCCTTCTAAAAATAGACAATATGAGTATGAAGTATTTATTTGATCAACCGTATTTGAGTGTGAGGTAAGACAGATGGTTGGATTTCCTTAGTGAGTACCATTTCGAGCTAAAGCATATTAAGGGAAAAGAGAACAAGGTTGTTGATTCTTTGAGCCGATGAACTCATATGATATATGAGGTCATTTTAAGTTAAACTGATGTGGATTTGCGTGAGAATATTAGAACAACCAAAAAATTTGACCCTTTCTATGTAGAAATCCTCAAGAAAGTCCAAGAGGACAAGTTGTTTCAACAACAAAAAGAGTACAAGGTAGACTAATTGGGACTGCTATGGTCCAAAGAGAGGTTGTACGTTCCAGAAGGAGGGGACATTCACTCCAGAATCCTCATGGAATTTCATGACACACTCTACTCGGGTCATCTAGGATATCAAATGATGATATCCATTGTTTAGAGACACTTTTTATGGCCTAGGTTAAAGGTGAACATTGTGTTGTTTATTGCTAAATGTTAGGAATGTCAGCTGGTCAAGGCTGAGCATCAGCACGCTTTGGGATTGTTGCATATGTTACCCTACTGAAACGTAAGAAACAAAATGATTCTATCATTGTATTATTTGACAAATTTTCAAAAGAAACACACTTCATTCCAATGAAGTCGACCTATAACGTAGTGCACATTACCGATATCTTCTTGAAGGAGATATTTAGATTGCACGGGATACCCAAGGAAATCATCTAAGATTGAGATACTAAGTTTACCGGAAAATTTTGGAGATCTTTATTCTCTGGATTAGAGACATGGTTGAAATTTAGTATTGCATATCACCCGCAAAAATAAGGGCAGATAGAAAGGGTAAACCATATTGTTGAGGACATCCTTAGGATGTATGTCATGAAAAACCCCACCAAGGGGGAAGATTACATGCATCTTCCAGAGTTTTTGTATAGCAACAGATACCAGGATTCCGCCAAGATGAGTCCCTTTGAGGTACTCTATGGAGGGAAGTATAGAACACTGATTACTTGGGATAGCCCAGTGGATTAGCTCATGTTAGGGCCTAGATTATTGAGGGACTTGGAACAATTGGTTACCAAGGTCCAAGTAAACCTTAAAGAAGCACAAGAGTGCAAGAAAAGCTATGTAGATAAGAAAAGAAAAGATAAAAACTATCAAATAGGCAATCATGTCTACTTGAAAGTAAAAGAAAAACGAACCTCGTTGAGCTTGGGTAGGTGTGGTAAGTAAGAACCTCTCTTTTATGGACCCTTTGAACTACTGGCCAAGAGAGGGCCAGTGGCATATGAACTAGTGTTACCCATTCACATAAGAGTCCATAAATTTTTCCATGCATATTTATTAAAGAAATATGTTTATGATACAAAATATGTGATTGATTGGTCCTTATTATAGGTGGAACCCGAAGGGGATTTTTCCCCTGAACCTCTTCATATATTGGACAAGAGGGAGGTGCAGCTCAGGAAGCACTCCGTAGTCCAGTTTAAAGTGAAATGGAAGCACTTCAAAGCCAATAAGGCTACTTGGGAGAATGAATCCACCATGAGAAAGGCTTACCCCGCCTTGTTTCAATATTTCATTCTGAGTCCCTATAACACTAGGGACAGTGTTGTTCTAAGAGGGGAGGGATGTAATATCCTCAATTTCAGACCTAACACTTATAGGAATTATCCTATTGATTACGATGTTATCTTGATGTTCTATTTTGATATATTGGGTTGAAGAACCCAATGTATATGAACATGATGATTTGTTTTATATATTCGGTGTAAGCCAATTGTTGATGATATATATATGCTTGTTTTGTGTTGGGAATGGACCCTGAAGCACATGATTGATGAAATTTTTGTGTTGAGCGAGGAGCTCTAGAGCACATGAGTAATTAATGTTTTGTGTTGAGTGAGGAGCTCTAGAGCACATGAGTGATTGATGTTTGTGTTGAGCAAGAAGATCTGTAGCACATGAGTATTATATTTGTGTTGAGCATGAAGCTCTAGAACACACGAAAAGATAATTTGGAAGTGTTGGGCATTAGCCTTGGAGCCTTCCATGTTGATGTTTAGCATAAGCTCTGGAACATTGTATCCTTGGCCATTGTATCCCTAGGTGTATCATACAAGTACATACTAGCATCACTGTTGAGCGAAGATCTATGGAATCACACTAAGTTTGTAACTCCCTATTTTTAGTGTTGGGTATGGGCCCGGGTAAGAGCTAGGAGTTACTGAAAAGAATTAATGATTCCTGAGTGAAAAATGACTCGAGAAAAATATTGATCTCATATGACTTATTTATAAGTGATTAAATGAAATTTTAAATTTTGTTATACTCATCAAATACTGAAGAATTACCATGTTATACAAAAGAATCCAACATGCAAGGATGTTTAGAGTTGCATAGCTTAGTAGACCTAACCATCTACCTGATGACATTAATGAAGAAAGTTTCATAAGTCTAGGGATCATAATACATGATGCCCAAATACAAATGTTAACAAATGTGATATTATTATGTATTTTATGCATGGTATGTACAAAGAATAAATATAGTAATAATATTAATAATATAAGAAAGAAGGAAAAAAATCATCTATTATTGTTTTTACTAAAATATTATAAATAGTATAACACCTACAAAGGTATAAATAGGAACTAGTTGAAAGTTCCTAAATTAATGTATTAAAAATACCTAAATTAAATAAAAAGGGTTAAATCAAGAAATCAAGGATTCTTGGTTTAATTGCCCCTTTGGCTGAAAAGTCTGTCTATAAATTCCCAAGCCAAAGAGAGGCTTGGGGATATCATCTATATTTTTGGGAGTCATTATTCATCCTATTTATTCTAAAGAGAGTTCTTGGAGAACATTTTTCCTAGAAGGAAAAAGGAGAACTTGTCCAGACCTGATATACTAGTTAGGGAAACCTTAACTTAGGATCTCTAAGCTACTTACATGTTGGAACTAGTTTGGGGTGAACCAGATTGAAACCAGGAACAATACTGGGTCATGGTTTGGTGGAACATGGTAGTTCCCAAGTGATTCAATCATTTATTACAGAGTTCAGATCTGCCCATGAATTGTTAATGTTAAGTTAATTAACTATGCAAGTCTCACCCATTAAAGGAGCTTCAATATCCAGGTATGAGGTTCTAGACTACCTATTTCATTTTCTAGAACAAGTGTTGGCTAGATTATGCAAGGCTTTATATTATATGTTCTTGTTGCCACCTTTCACACGCGTGGGTCACATGGCAGAAATATTCAAGCCACTCGGTGTGTCCATGTGGGCAAGTCTCGAGTCAAGGATGCCACCTTGTTCTTGACTCCTCCATTTAGGATCAACTCCTAATGAAGCCAAGGGTGGTAGACCCTATTATGTTACTAAGGCTAATTACTTAGTATGGTGATGTTAAACTGAATGAATTACTTAGGAGTTTGAAATTTAACCATAAACAACCATAGATGACAAGATACAAAATGAGCACACGAAAGCACAATGCTGAGACATAATATATATATATATAGCAAGAAAATAACCAGTCCCTTAAAATGGAGTCAAAAGAAAATCAATGTACTTGCATGTGCTTGGATTGAATTTTTTGCAATTGCCTCTTGGTACGTTTTAAGTTAATATGAAATATGAGTTGATTAAAATTAGGTGAAGGGGTGGACTCTAGATATACCCGAGAGTACTTGGAGTATGTCCAAAACTAAACCTTCACGACTGCCCACAAGGAATATGTGGGCTGAATGGAGTCTTTAGGGCTATTGTTCCTAATGCACCCATTAGTGTGTGACAAAGATCGGTGCCCTCAGGTCACTTTTCAGAAGTTCCTGCTTCCTTTGGGTATTTTGCCACCGTAATGGTTTGATATAGGTGTTGGATTTTCACCTGATGGTTTGTCAATTTGGGAGAGTGAATCCTAATTATGCTAGTCATTCAAGTGAATTGATACATCTTGACTGATTAGATGAACCGTAGCCAAGTGCAGAGCATACACATCGGAGTCTTGTCAATTTTAGTGAATTTTGAGATGGATGTTCTTGTTAAAAAGAAAACCCTTCAGGAACCTCTTTTGGTCCAAGTGGACCTCAATCAGGGAATCAAGGAGGGGTTTATTTTATTATGGTTACTTAAACAAATGATGATAGCAAATGAACATAAAAAGATAAGCAAGCCAGAATTTTCTAATTAGACTACCACAAACCTTTCTTCACCTTTCGGTTCAAAAGGAGGCACGTGGGGTAAGTATTAAAGTTACTTTGAAACCAATAGAAATGGAATATGGAAATGATTTTAAATCAAATTATACTACCCTGCATATTAGTACTATGCTATCTTGAAAAAAGATGAACGAAAATAAAAAATGACACGGACGCAAATCCCCCCAGGGGGGATGGCGAGTGGGCTCAAAAGAGCCTATTCAGAATTATTTTTATTATGAGCAGTTACAATATCAGAAAAATGATATGATGCCTCTTTATTCTTATATAGAATGAAACCAAGAGCTTACAAAGTGCAAAAATTAAAAAATTCAGTCAAAAAGGGAGACCCCTGGGGGTATTCAGAAGGACCAAAAGTCACTTTCGAAAAGAAAATACTCCTCTTTTCTGTTATACCTGCTAAAAAACAGCAAACTTATTAGACTGAAATATGCCCAAAAGCACTCTGAAAGTACCATTGGGTCAGTTTACTTTTAACCAAAAAAAAAGCTAAGTTAAAACTAGTTAAAAAAGGTAAAAAGGGAACCAAGGAAAGAAAGATTTCCTTGGGATCTTGGCTTGAATTTTAGGCAGCCAATATGATGTGCACTTATTGCTATATTTATCTTTTATAACGAAAAATATAAATCTAATGCATGCAAGATACAAATTCTCTTTAAAATTCCATGCAAAAAGGACGATTTCCCTAAAGCTAGATCTAGAATGCTTATGAAACCTTTTAAGAACAAGATATAGATTATGGGATTTGAGAAGATAGATCTATGTTAAATTTACTTTAAGATAATAGATCTAAACAGTATCTAAGATGTGAACAAAGTAACCATGTAAAAAAATTGATTTTGAAGGAGGAAAAAGAGAAGAGAAGTGCTTGTTGCTGAAGCAGATCTGTAATGGAAACTTGTTAGTGGAATACAAAGGGAAAATGTCTTCACAAATATTTTGGATGTATAGTGGAGTCAAAATAGATCCACAACTCATCCAATCCTTGCTACCTGAAAACTAAACACACAATCTTGCACAAACCCTCATGAGATCTGGATATATATATGAAAAAGAGACAAGAATTACATGCAAATAAACTTATTAAACATGCATAATCTAGATATTCTAATCATATATGTTATGAGATATGAGAGAAACAAGTAACCTTACTTGCCCAACTATATGCCTATTGATTCAGCTGAATCGTTCAAGCCAGACAGGGTTCAGATGCAGAATTTGAGAGAAAAGCCAGCAACATCAATAGCTGTAAGACAATGCTTAATCCACACATATGATAGCATTACACCATTTGGCCTCCAAACATTCTTTATTTCAACAATCAAAAGATTACAACAGTATTACAATAGCAAGCCCTTCAATCCAACTCTATCTAGCTTGGAAGAGGAGGCTTATGCTTGGATATATACAAAAAATAGGAGATCTAGCCCAGGGGGGCACAAATACCAAGGAGAGATATAAAATCAAATGATGGAGAGTCAATCAATGTAGATATGAAGCTGAACTAAGTCTACTTGTCAACCAAGGGGCTAATTGAGCTAAAACATCAACCCATAAACTAACACATCAGTCCATAGAGCATCCAGGAGAGTCCACACATGCGGAGGAGAGAGAAAGGGTGCAATTCCCCATAAATACTACTAAAGATCAACTCTGGATCTCATTTGATTACCTCCTTCAGTCAAGGACTTTTCAGACCCAGTTAATCTAGTTCAGCTCTGATTGATTTCGATTAAATCGACTGAGAATCCACTGATCTATGATTTTGGATTTGCTCCATTATTCATCAATTTATTAATTAAAATAATCAATAATTGATTTTTTGGGGCTTTCTTACCTGAGTGATGGAAGATCACTCAAAACTAGAAAATAGTGGGTCCATGGGTTTACATGGTGCTCTTATCTTGAAAATGAGCACCTACATGACTGAAACTGATTTGGCCCACTTTTATTACAAAATCAACTTTTCGAATTAAACTATTAAAAAATAGCCTAAGTTTTGGAAAAATTAAATTTTAATAAAACACACTGAAAAAACTAAAAAATTTGAAAATTGAAAAAACCTAGGGGGACTTAGACATGTTCATATGATTCAACCATGATGTCTAGAATGTTTATACATTGACACATAGACTCTAATAATCTCAATAGGCCTAAATTCCAAGTCGACCACCCCAACTTTGGAGGTATTGAGTGAAAAACTTAGAAATTATCAATTGTTTATTCAACAACCAATAATAACCAAGGGAAAAAACACCCTGGGCTGATCATATTGACAAATAAAGTCTAAGAGACTGAGTGTTTTATAGACACTATCATGCTAGAACATTTATTACATTTCCCCCATGGGGTATGAGCATGTTATATGGTACAACAAAGTTTCCCAGAAGCAAGAATGAAGGTCTTCTGAAGTCTGAACAAGTTATCCTTGTCCGGTTCACCAAGCTCACTTGATAAAAAACCACTAAGTACGACTTAGGTTGTAACAGTTCTCACCATAGGTACTTTTGTTTTACGTGTCAAATTATTTAAAGGGTTTATATTTTAAACTATAACCCTACGCTGTAATTTAATTCATGTACTAGATTTATCCAAGGTTTTGTTCATTCATTTTTCTTATGTGATTAAATTCATGTTTAAATATTTATCTAGGGTTTTTCACTTTTCTGTATTGTCTTTTACTGTTTACATCTTGTTTCTCTATAGACTAGGAATTACTTCAAATTAAATACATAGTTGTTTATTTACCTATATACTCTATTGACAGATTTCATATTGTTAGCAGAGCCATGTTATAAATAAAAAGACTAGTTCAGAATTAAGTTTCGGACCTAGAATAATCTTACAACACACTTAACTATTTCTAATAAAAAGAACACAACAAGTATACTATTTATATATATAGTGTTAGGTATAAAATAGAAATATAATTCTTATCAATTAACACTATAAATTACATCTAAGAATAACCATAAAATTTAATTACTAAAGTTAAGATAAGAACTACTCAAGACCTCTCAAGGTCTGCATAATAAACTCATGCTAATAACCAAGATAAACATTATAATGCTTCTAAAAGAAAAAATTATCATAAACCAATTAACATCCCAAGTATCGAGACCATATAAATGGTCCATGATTTATAAACATCTATGCTAGCTACATCTACAAAGCACAAACAATAATATTATTATCATCGTCCTAAAACCATTGCATAAATAATAAACCTAACCATCTAAAGTTTATAATCTGCATAATCAAAATCGTATGCCACAAATTTCAAGGCCCAACATAAATAATCCACAATATTATTACATACACAGTAACCAATTAAAATCCATGTGTTTGTACCAAGGTCGCAGGATCAAATCCTGTGGATACTCAAATGCCCAATTTGCACCCATATTTATAAACTCCCATCTTAGAGAATGACCCAAGATCGAATCCTGTAGAGTCTCATTACATTTTTCAAAGCCACACTCTACACATTTATACGCAGGCTGTAAATAAATTAATTACATTCTCTATAAAGAGGTCGTAATACCCTTATAATTCATATACACTGTAATCCAAGCCCTTGACCCTATACATAACCCAACCGTGAAATAAAATAACTAATCAAAGCTTAAAACCCTATCAAAGAATTAACCGATAGTAACCATCTCCAACATAGGGTTTACACCACATACGACATTACATTTCATTTACTCATTATAAAAACAAACTGTAAAGTCTAAATCTATTTCGCTATCACAGCTACAATATTGAGTGCCAACACCATTCACGACGTGGCCTCCAGCCATCAACGTTGACTATTAGTCATTCATTTAACTAATACAACCTATGAAGGCGAATTCCACTTAAAGCACAAGCATAATAACCATTAAAATAAAACCTAAAATATATTCACAAACTCATTCGTTATAATCCATTAATAGTTTACATAGTAGGTTGCTTACAGCCTTCCAGTTAATAACCAAAACATTAAAATGCATAGAGCCTGTCGATGTATTTACCCAGGCCTCTTTCGTTTACACAAAGTTCTATACATTAATCCCTCTCCATCTAAATGAATTATGCTAAAGGAGAAATAAAATCGCCAACTAATGAAACCCAAAATCCTATGGCATTTTCCAATACATAGAGCTCTATTACGTTACAGAGAAACCCACAAAACCCAAACACATCCATTGAAACAAGATGCAAGCAAACCAACCCATGAAGAGTGACACCTAGTTGCAAATATGATACCATAAGAGGAAACCAGTAAGGACTTGCATAGTGGGATTACTAAGGGGGGTGGCATTGCTATGGTTTATCCCACGAGCTACGACCCACCCCTTCACTTGCCCCTCTACGACCCTACAGCAAAGCAGATCCAAATCATGAGAAGTATGAATACTATCCAAGATCAAACCAACAATGATTCCAATGAAAACCAGACACCATATTACCTGTCTATTGAAGTATCACCATCACCTTCCCTCACACAGAGCAAGAGCAGATAGCAAGTCACCAAGAAGTGAAATGCCAAACCAAGGCTTGGGCCAAGCCCTAAGATTTCCATCCACATCTCCCAAGGCACATTGAAAGCACCACCTTGGCAACCATTAATGTGCACTAGCCCCATAGACATATAGTTCATGAACTATATCATAAACCTTCCACCCCAAATATGAAACATAAGGTTTAAACCCTTGCATGCTATGAGTACTATAGGTTTTAAGCCTTAGGACCATGTGCATTAAAATCTTAGGCCTTAATCCCTAAGACCATGGCATATGAAATATGTCATGGTATAATTTTTAATCCAACATTTTTAACCAGATAATTTACACATTTTACAAACACATAATAAGAATATATGTTAGTTCTTTTAGTAAAACAAACATATAATAAAAATATGTCATGCCATGAACAGTTGTTAATATTTACACCATGAATAATAAGTTCCACATAAATAACAAGTCTGGGTCACACAATTAATAAATGCGGTTGTGACCTTGTCACTAATCCCAAAGTCTAATAATAACAACGAGTGAATATCACTAGGACAGAATAGTAAATGCGAGCACTAGTGATCCAACGTTCAAAAATCCTTGACAAGTTTTCTGTCGCTAAGTATACCTACACGTAAATGGGATAAGAGTGCTTTAGTTCAGCAGAACTAAGTAATCCCATTGCAGCAAGTAGAAATTGTTGCCTCTCAAGTAGTTACATGGGAGAACTAGTCCCGCCACTCCATCCCTTTATCCATTAACCAAGTTAAGTCATAATCATGTTTAGGACATTAAAAACATGTGAAAATCAGTGAAGTACATAATGAAAGTACCTAACATACATAGCATGGCATAACCATAATAAATGCATAGTAGTCAATGTTATGACATTATAATTAACCACAGTAATAATCACATCACAAAGTAAGGAAGAAAAACATAAGAACAACTTATGATTAAACAAATAGTATGAATAGAGTACAACACATTCTGCAAGTACAATAATGTCCAACATAAATAGTTTGACTAGCCTACCAATTTTGTTTTTCAATTTTTGGGGACATTACAATTTTGGTAGAAAATAATTAAAGAAATCAGAGGTCTTCATTGTGTTTTATTTTTAGAATTACTACTTTGTATTTGATGAACATTCCTAAGTATAGGATACTGAGTTTATAATATTACTTAATTAGAATATGGTTATGTTTATACTTGATATTATATAATGATTTATTTATTAAGATCTGCTTACTATACTTTAGTTAATTGTGTTATATAATATATGTTTGTTTATAGATGAACCTGCAATAGACTTTTAAACATAGCTCTACTTCCAATATGAAATCTGCCAGTAGAGTTCATTGGTAAATAAACACATAGGAACTGTTAGAAAACATTCCTAGGGTTTAAGAAAACAAAGCTCAGAACTATGAAGAAACACAAAACTAAGTATTGCATAAATAAACCATAATTATTTCTTAAACAACAATTAATTTACAAACATAGGGTTTAAAAATAAAATGTAAACCCTTAAATATTCTAATAGGGAAACAATGGTAAACATAGGGTTAGAATTATAACTTAAACACCTGCATATTCTAACTGGAGATAATACTAGATAATGGAATAGGAAGTCAAGAACATAATACTTTAAAAATGAAGCTATTCCAATGGCTGAAACTTGCACACTCAAATACCCAGCATTAGCAATTCACCGGAAGATATGACCTGTGTATCGATGATTGAATCACTTGGGAACTACCACATTCCACCCAACAATGACTGTGAACAATTCCTGGTTTTAATACGGATCCACTCGAGCTAGTTCCAACATGAAAGTAGCTTAGATATCCTAAGACAGGGCTTCCCTAAATGTATATCAGGTCTAGATCAGTTCTCCTTTTTCCTCTTAGGAAAATGTTCTCCAAGAACTCTTTTGAGAATAATCAGGCAAAATAATGACTCCAAAAAGATGGAAGAGATCCCCAATCCTCTTTGGATTGGAACTTTATAGACAAATATTTTTAGTCAAAGGGGCAGTTTGTAATGTCCATTTTTTAAATTTTTAACCAAAATGCCCAATTTTGCAAATTTTTCACAGTTTTGGATTTTGACTAGTTTTAGTGTCTTGCTCTCCAAATCAGCCCAATTGCTCCCAAATAGTAAAAATAGGTGTATGAATGATATAATAAATTAAATATTATGTTCAGGGATGTATTATGGCCCTTCAATCAGGTCCAAAAGTCTGTACCAAATTCTGAACAAGATAGATGATTTTACTAGCAATTTTGGGTTCAAATCCCTCCAGGGTAAGTGGTAGAAATGGATTCCCAAATGTGTAGAAACCCACTAGAATTATTAAATTGAGGTAATAAATATGTATAATAAACTATCATAGAATCATATGCATCACCAACCAACCTCATGTGGCTATTATCACTTCTTTCAATCAGATATAAAAAACTAGTTTTGGACCCTTGGGGAAATGAGATGTAGTTTTCCCCAAATGCTATGAAATTTGACCAAATGGACACAAATTCTTAGTTACAGACCATGAATTCCATAATATATTTTAATTAAATTCCATTCATTCATAAATCATCAATATTTCATACATCCATTCGAATCCATCAAGATTACAAGAGTTTACAACAAGGTAGTGGGGAAATGGAACTGTTTCTTCATTATTGAGCAATAATACATGATATTTCTTGGAATTTAGACCTTATATATTTCTTAACTTGAATAATATATAATTTTAATAAGAATACAAAATACTATAGCAAGATAATCTCCCTCAAAGAGATGAATATCTCACCAAATGCGCCTCACTCCATAGAGCTTAAATATGGTGAGAAAACTTGAGATGAAAGAAAGAACAAGATGAACTTGATGTGTCCACAAGATTATGTAGATTTCACCTGTAACTTATGACTCCATTTAATCTCCTTGAAATTCCTATGTGGCATCTCCAAACACCAACTAGGATGGGAATCTCTCACCCTCGAAATTAGCTAAGGCATGAACTAGTCATCCACTAGCTCTCTTTCTTCACAATAGAAAATTTCACAAATGATCAAAAGGTTATTCTCATGGATGATCCCTATATTTTATAAAAATTATTGGTCTTATAAGGTTCCAAATCCATCCATAAACAAAATCCAATTTGAATCGGTGTGGTTGCTCATGCTATGCCATGTGGCCTCTCTCTTCAACTTCCCTCTTCTCCCAAATTTGAGTAGGAGCCTCTTGGCCTTCTGCAACTCCAAAATTCGACCTATAATATTCTATATTTAGGTTTTACATTTATTTATGTTATTATTTCATCCTTCATATCTGACTTGTGTCATAACTATCATAGAATCTCCATCATTGGTGTCATAGATATCATAAATGTAAGGGGAATCTAGCCAAGTGTCCATGAAACTCCCATTTGGCTCTTCCTCTCCCATGTAAGTTACAATTCATCCAAAATTATACCTATGAAGTATATGGACAAGCATATTAACCTCATAATCCATCCTAAAACATTAGGATTCCCATAGATTCGAAATTACAAGAGGAGGATGCCATTTAACATAGGAATTCTAGCTTGAGTGGGCCCCATAGTTTCCATGTGTCTCCATTCTCCATAGCCATTTCATTTTTAACTTTCATTCATTTAATTAAATCCATTAAATAAATATTTATTCCTTATAATTTCTAAACACCATTTATTATCTCCCTTATTAACTTACCAATGTTTCCACCCAACCTAGGGAACTAGTAGGATTGATGGAATTTTCCCGCTATGCAATTATTTGAATGAAGACATTACAGTCCTCCCCACCCAATATTGATTGTCCTCAATAAATTTTAGATTTGCATGCTGCAAAATATTCTCCTCTTCCCATGTGGCATCTTCACTTGGTAGATCCTTCCATTGCACCTAGTATTCTTTGATTGTTCTGCTCCTTCATATTCTCTCCCTTGTCATCAAAACATTTTCCAGAATAAGTTTGAGCTGTACTTCATCATCCAAAGGAGGGAGTGTATCTGAAATGAAAATTTTCTGACCAACAGCTTTCTTGAGACAAGAAACATGAAATACATTATGAATTTTACTCCCTTCCAGAAGTTCCAACTCATATGCTACTTCTCTAATTTTCTGGATTACCTTGTAGGGACCATAGTATATTGGCTTTAGATTTTCTGCTCCATTTATTTTGAGGCATGATTTTTTGTGTGGATAAAACCTTAAATACACTAAATCATCAACCTAAAATTTCCTTTCCTCTCTATGTTTATCAGCATGTTGTTTTTGTTGATTTTGGGCAACCTGCAAATTGTCTTTTAAAAGCTTTAATATTTCTTGGCTTTATTCCACCCAATACTTAGATTTTGGAGCTCTAATATCACCAAATATCATATCAAAAAATTTAATTGCATAATAACCATATAATTTTCTAAAAGGAGACATCCCTACTGACATGTGAAAGGTGGTGTTGTAGCGAAACTCACCCAAGTGTAGCCATTCGGTCCAACCTTTTTGTTGTTCTCCCACATAGTTTCGGAGGTACCCTCCCAAAAATTTATTCACCCTATCTATTTTTCCATCAGTTTGTGTATGGTAGCTTGTACTTGGATTCAATTGAGTGACTAACAATCTAAAAAGTTCTTTCCAAAAAGCACTCATGAAACTACAATCTCTATCACTCACAATGGTCTTGGGGAGCCCATGCAATCTGAAGATTTCATTGAAGAAAAATATCAGCCACTTGTGAAGCACTAAAAGAGGACGTAACAGAAATGAAATGAGAAAAATTATTCAATCTATACACTACCACATATATGCAACCTTTTCCCAAATATTTGGGCAAACCGGTGATGAAATCCATCGGTATATTGTCCCATTTTTGCTCCGAAATGGGAAATTGTTGTAATAAAACAGCAGGGTGTGTGAGTTATGATTTTTTTTCTGACATAAGTTACATTCATTCACATAATTCTGAAAATCTTCCTTCATCCCCTTCAAATAGAACCTTTTCCTTACTTTCATATAGGTTTTGAAGGTCCATGGATGACCTGCTAGTGGGGAATCATGTGCTTCCTGCAAAACTTTGTACTTAAGATTTGAATCTCGAACCAAATAAATTATACCCTTGTAATATATCAGCCCATTCAAAATTTTGTATTTATCATCTCCCATGAGTCCATCTAATACATCACAAGCAAACTTATTTTTGGCATATTCAACTAGTAGCATGTCTTTCCAATTTTTAGCAATGTCCATAAGAGAAAAAGAAGGTATTCAAGATAATGCATCTTCTACAATGTTATTCTTTCCTTTCACATATTCAATATCAAAATAATAAGCTTGTATCTTGCTTACCCACTTTTTTTTCCTTTCATTTAGATCATTTTGGGTAAGGAAGTGTCTTAGACTATTGTGGTCTGTTTTCACGACAAACTTGTTGTCTACCAAGTATTGTTGAAATTCGGCCAAGGCATGCATGATGGCCAACATATATTTTTCATATATGGAGTAAATATTTTCATGATGCTGCAACTTTCTACTCTCAAATGCTATACGGTGTTGGCCTTGCTTTAGGACAGCCCCTACTCCTTCACCTAAGGCATCACATTCAATAACAAAAGGCTTAGAAAAATAAGGTAATGCAAGTATGGGACAAATACTCATTACCTATTTAATTTTTTGGAAGGAGTTTTCATCCTATTCATTCTTCTTTAAAGCATCCTTCTTAGTCAAATCAGTGAGTGGAGAAGTCAACTTGGAGAATCCTTTCACAAAATTCCTATAGTATGTAAATATTCCAATGAAGCCTCTTAATTCTATGATGTTTTTTCGTGATGGCCATTCTGAGATAGCCCTAATATTTTCCATGTGCAATTTCACTCCATATTTTCCAATAAATTTCCCAAGATATAACATTTATTTTATCCGAAGTTCACATTTATACATCTTATCATACAAAGACTGTTCTTGCAAAGTTTTCAACACAATCTCTAGGTGTTGCAAGTGCTCTTCCCAAGTTTTACTGTAAATGAGAATATCATCAAAGAAGACTAAAAAAAACTTCTAATATTCTTGAAAAAGGTTTTATTCATACATGGTTGAAATGTATCTAGAGCATTAGTCAACCAAAATGGAATAACAAGAAACTCAAAGTGACCATAATGGCATTGAAAAGCAGTCTTTTGCACATCTTCCTCCTTCATCCGAATTTGGTGATAACCGGATCTAGGGTCAATTTTGGAAAAGTATTGAGCTCCAAACAGCTCATCCATGAGCTCATCAATCCTAGGGATAGGATATCTATTATTGATGGTGTTCTTGTTCAAATCTCTAAAGTCTATGCACATGCTCAAAGTTTGATGTTTTTTCTTTACCAAGACTACTGAAGAAGCATAAGGGCTAGAGCTTGGTTTAATGAGTCCCAACTCTAAGATTTTTTTAAAGGTATTCTCAATATCATCTCTGAACTTCTTGGGATTTCTATAAGGTGGTATCTGAATGGGTGAAGTACCCTCCTCAAAAACAATGTTATGCTCAACCCCTCTATCAGGTGGTCTACCATGTGGAAGATATCTGAAAACGTTTTCATATTTGTGAAAAAGTGTCTCTATCTCCTTTGGGTGTTTAAAAAATCTGATTTTTGGATTAGGGAGAGGTGATATAACATTAAAAATACCATTATATATCACCATTCCTCAATATATATATCATACTATTGCAATTTACTACCTGTTTTGGGTAAGTGTTCTTCCCTCTCAAAACCCTTAGTACCTTTGTTGAATATTGAAATTTCATTTAAGGAATTTGATAATTTACTGAATGCTCTCCTATAGAATACATCCATTTCAATCCCAAGACTACATTAGTATCAGAAACATCAACCACATAAAAACTATCAACAAAAGTATAGTTACCTATGGTGACTTGCAGGTTTGGAACCCATGTTTTGCATTGCATGGTGTTGTGACCTGGAATAACAACTGTGAAGCCATCAAATGGTTCACTTGGTATATTTATTTTATCCACCATATTTGAAACAATGAAATTATGTGTAGCTCCTACACATACAAAAACTGAATCTCTTTGTCCCAATACCACACCCTTGCATCAAATAGTGTGATAGCGAGGAACTACTGAAAGTACTTCCATTCTTTCTTTGTCTGGTGAAGGCTGATTTTCTTCTTGTATTTCTTCTTCAGCTACTATCTCATATGCCTCATCTTGATCTAAAGTGTGCCCCTCTTCAGCCATACCCCCTTCATACCCATCATTATCAGAAAATACTTCTATGTATTAAGCCTTTCCTTTAGACCAATTTATGCCCTGGTGCCCATGGTTGGAAGCATGTGAAGCACAATTTATTTCTTTGAAGTCCATCCCTATTTTTTCCTTCTTTATTATTATTTTCAAATTTATACTTTTTCCAAATATCCTTATAAGGTGCATCCTTTTTCCAAGGCTTTCTTTCAAATTTGAAGTTAGGCTTGGGAGGGAATCTTGTTCTAGGAAGCACATTTTGAAGATCTCTAGTCAAGCTCATTGCATCATTTAAGTTAGTAGGATTGTGGGATTTGACCCAACCTTTTAAGAGCTATACCAAAACTTTAGTGAACAGAAATACTAACCTTCCCATAGATACATCCACCACATTAACTAATAATCTTTGTAATTCCAACATATATTCAGTAGGAGTCCCTACGTGCTTCAATTGTGCTAGTTCTTTGAAAGATGATTATGGATACTTTTGCTCAAACCTTTCTAATACCCTATCAATAAATTCCCCATATGTTTTAACCTGATCATGACCCAATTTTTTCAGTCCATGGAACCACCATTCATTGGAATCTCCATCCAAGTGCAAAATAGCCATTTTTAAAGCATCTTCTTCCACCATTGGATTCAGCTGAAAATACACATCTAATTTTGCACCCAAGTGTTAGCAGAACTTTGAGATGAACCATGAAAAGTAGGAAGTGTCACTTTACCTATGGCACAATTCAATTCTTTGTTTTGATAAAGATACTTATTTTCCTCCTTCTTTTTTAATTTGTTTTTCAAGGTGATGTACTGCTCAAATGTTATACTCCTCCTACACTCTTCATCCAATTTAGACCATTCTTTTGTTATTGTATCAATTTCAAATTGAATGTTAGTCTCTTGTTTGGGAATAATAAATTTAGGTGCATTAGGCCTTTGTGTGATTTGAAATTCAATGGGTCTATTATGGGGTCTTGTTCTTGATAAAATTTTCTCACCCATTGTCTTGTTTTCTTCTAAGTGTGAACTACTGCTATCTCCCATTACTCCCAATTTGCTTCCAAATTGGCTAACCAACAATTCGAATCCTTTCATAAGCTGCTGGTTCATGTTCTTGGTTATTTCATCAAAGAGAGGTTGTATGAGTTTAATATATTCAATATTTTCATGATCAGTGGGTCCCTTCCCCTCGTTAGTCATAGTTTCATCAAAATGTACCTCTTCTTCTACTACTTCCTCTCCTCCAACAAAGACACCTTCAACTTCAGGATATAAGGGTGGTGGTTTATTGCTTTGAATCATTTTTACTACCATAAGGTTCCAATAACATGCTTTGATACCACTTTTAAGGTCCCTTTTTTAAATTTTTTACCAAAATGCCGAATTTTCTAAATTTTTCACAATTTTGGCTTTTGACTTGTTTTTGTGTCTTGGTCTCAAAATCAGCCCAATTGCTCCCAAATATTTAGAGAAGGTGTATGAATGATATAATAACTTAAATATTATTTTCATGGATGTATTATGGCCCTACAATAAGGTCTGAAAGTCTGTACCAAATTCTAAACAAGACAGATGATTTTACTAGCAATTTTGGGTTCAAATTCCCCCAGGGTAAGTGGTAGAAATGGCTTCTAAATGTGAAGAAACCCACTAGAATTATTAAATTGAGGTAGGGTATATTTATAATACACTATAATAGACTCATATTCATAACCAATCGACCTCCCATGGCTGTTATCACTTCTTTCAATCAGATATAAAAAACTAGTTTTGGACCCTCGTGGAAATGAGATGTAATTTTCCCCAAATGCTATCAAATTCGACACAATGGCCAAAAATTATCAGTTAAATACAATTAAAACCATAATATATTTTAATAATAGTCCATTCATTCATAAATAATCAATAGTTCATACATGCATTCGAATCCATCAAGATTACAAGAGTTTACAACAAGGTAGTGGGGAAATGGCACTGTTTCTTCATTATTGAGCAATAATACATGAGATTTCTTGGAATTTATACCTGATATATTTATTAAATTGAATAATAGAGCACTTAAATAATAATACAAAATACTGGATAAATACAATATCCCTCAAAGAGATGAATATCTCACCAAGTGTGCCTCACTCCATAGAGCTGAAATACAGTGAGAAAACTTGAGATCAAAGGAAGAACAAGATGAAATTGATGTGTCCACGAGCTGATGTATATTAAACCTATATATTATGACTCCATTTAAACTCCTTGAAATACCTTATTGGCCTCTCCAAACACCAACTAGGATGGGAATCTCTCACCCTCCAAATTGGCTTAGTGATGAACTAGTCATCCACTAGCTCTCTCTCTTCACAATAGAAAATTTCACAAATGATAAAAAGGTTCTTCTCATGGCTTATATCTGTATTTTATAAATATTATTGGTCTTCTAAATTTCTAAATCCATCCATAAACAAAATTCAAGTGGAATTGGTGTGGCTGCTCATGCTATGCCATGTGACCTTTCTCTTCACATTCCCTCTTCTCCCAAATTTGAGTAGGAGCCTCTTGGACTTCTCCAAATCCAAAATTAGACCTCTAATATGCTCTATTTAGGACTGACATGTTAGTATGTCAGCCTTAATATCTGACTTGTATCATAACTATCATAGAATCTCCATCATTGGTGTCATAGATGTCATAAATGTAAGGGGAATCTAGCCAAGTGTCCATGAAGCTCCCATTTGGCTCTTCCTTTCCCATGTAGGTTAAAATTCATCCAAAATTTGACCTATAAATTATATGGACAAGTATATTAACCTAATAATCCATCCCAAAACATTATTCTTCCCATAGATTCGAAATTACAAGAGGAGGATGCCATTTAACATAGGAATTCTAGCTTGAGTGGGCCCCATAGTCTCCATGNTTTAATTCATTTAATTAACTCCATTAAATACATATTTATTCCTTCTAATTTCTAAACACCATTTATTATCTCCCTTATTAACTTACCAATGTTTCCACCCAACATAGGGAACTAGTAGGATTGATGAAATTTTCCCTCTATGCAATTATTTGAATGGGGACATTACACAGTTAAATCAAGAATCATTTGATTTCTTGATTTAACCCTTTTTATTTTAATTAGTTACTTTTAATATTTTAACTTAGGAACTTTTAACTAGTTCCTAATTGGACTTTTGTAGGTATTAAACTATTTAATTTTATTTTAGTAATAGTAATAATAATAGATGAAGCTTTTCCTTCTTTCTTACATTATTAATATTAATAATATGTTTACTCTTTTTACATACCACGTATAAAATATATAATAATATATTATTTGTTAAAATTTGTCTTTGGGAATCACATATTGTGATCCCTAAACTTATGACACTTTCTTCATTAAGGTCATTAGGTAGGTGGTTAGGTCTACTAGGCTAGGAAACTCTAAACGTCCTTGCGTGTTGGATTCCCTCGTATAACATGGTAATTCTTTAGTATCTAATGAGATCTAGAAAATTGAGATTTCATTTATTCACTTATAAATAAGTCATATGAGATCAATATTTTACTCGAGTCATTTTCTCTCGGGAATCATTAATTCTTTTCAGTACCTCCTAGTGCTTATCCAGAGCCCATACTCAATGCTATAAATAGGGAGTTACAAACTTAGTGCAATTCCATTGCTCCTCCCTCAACACTAATGATAGGATGTACTTGTAGGATACACCTAGGGATACAATGACCAAGGATCCAATGTTCTAGAGCTTATGCTCAACATCAACATGGAAAGCTCTAGGGATTATTCCCAACTCTTCTAATTTACATTTTCATGTGTTTCAAAGCTTCATGCTCAACACAAATATAAGTACTCATGTGCTCCAGAACTTCTTGCTCAACACAAAACATCAATTTACTCATGTGCTCCAGAGCTCCTCGCTCAACACAAGCAAACACACACACACACACACACACACACACACACACACACATATATATATATATATTCAATTGGCTTACCCCCAATATATCAAACAAATCAGCATGTTCATATGCAGTGGGGTCTTTGACCCAGTATATCAAAATAAAACAGCAAGGTAACATCATAATCAATGGGGCTCATTCCCATAAGTGTTAGGTCCAAAATTCAAGATATTACACTAAAGGATGAAACTTAAAAGCTTGCTTGTCAATGCTAAAAATTACTTCATTGAAGAATAGGAGTTGGCCAAGGGAATGTTTTAGTGCTAGTTAGTAAAACGTAATTATCTCATCTGTTTTATCCTCCACTAACCTGCTATTTATCATAAAGAAGGCCACAAACTTATTAAGGAAATAAAGAAAGCCAATGATACTAATGAAACCAATGCTATCATTGCGTTTGAGTGGATCAGATACCTTATCCACTAATGTCAATAGGTCATATGGTTTACACCATAACTTCAAGTAGGTGTTCCTTGAATGCAAGTAATAGCTCATCAACATGATTAAATCTCCCCATAGCATAAGCCAACAATTTACAATGACTTATCCCAAATAACATGATATGATTGTTGGTCAACACAGTTGCAACTACTACAGTAGTCAATTCCAAGGAACCTATATTTTACTTACGAGAGGCAATCTTATCTCGAAGATAGTAAAGTTTTGCTCTACACACCTTTTTCTGGTCCAACACTTTAATTTCCTTAATGTTTGGTGAATAAAGAGGAAAAACAGATTCCACTCCAACACTAGCAACTTGTCTTCGGATTCTAAAAGTTGAATTCAAACCATCATTTCTTCTTTATATAACTATTCCTTTAAAGATTGAAACTCTACGCTTATTCTCAGGGACTTCCACTTTGAGCTGTATATTATGACCTGGCTTGATATCTAGAATCTCCCTTTCTGTTTTTACAACTTGCACTACCTCTACATCCAGAATCTGTATTATGTGCTTTGAAGTAGCATTTTATTTTGCAAGCTTAAATGTTGTGGATGGTAAATGTTACATATGCTATAAGATTAATATAACATTATAACGTTAATATAAAATTATAACATTTTCAACCGTTATAACATTATAACATTTTGAACCCTTTTAACATTATAACATTATTTTTTTTAAACCCTTATAACATTATAACATTATAACATTGGAACAATTTTAACATTATAACATTTGAACCCTTATCACCTTTTTTTATAAATAGACACCATCATCGCTATAGCAACGACAGGACCTAGAAAGTTTCGATGAACTTGCGAAAGTAGCAATGAACATTTTCGTGGCTACTATCGCAAGTTCGTTGAAACTTTATAGTTCCATTCACTGCTATAGTGATGGACCTTTGTCGCTACCGAGATGAACTATTGTGACGTCGTCTTGTTGGTATTTTGGTCTAGTTGTCGCTAAAGAGATGAACCTCCATGGCTACCTCGGCGATCTTTTATGGCATCGCCTTGTTCGTCATGTGGTCCAGTCATCGCTATAGCGACAAACCTCCGTGGCTACCCTGACGGTCTATTGTGGCATCACCTTGTTGGTCTTGTGGTCTAGTCGTCGCTATAGCGATGGACTGTCTGACCTTTGTCACTATATAATCGTTGTAATAGTGATGAAACTTCATTGCAAAAGAGACCATCCCGTTTTCGCAATAGCGATGAAACTTCGTCGTAGTAGAAAACATCTATTCGTCACAATAGCAACATGAGTCATTCATTGTAATAGCAATGAAGTGTGGAAAGCGTTGCTATAGCAATGAAATGTTTCCATGAAAAGAAGGGTTCATGTTTTCCACTATAGCAATGCATAAGTGTTGCAATAGAAACGATTTTCAGTGGGAAAAATGTCCACATGTACTAGTGTTAATATATTGATTCTATAGATAAATATTTGGTATTATTTAGATCTCATAGAGTGATTATAAGTGAGTGTTGGATGTTGGGTTAGTTGTAAAAATAAAAAAATATAAATGTAGTTACTTTATAATATATTTATAGTTATATATTTATTTTTCCCATTGTCGTTTTAATGTACATGATAGATGAAGCCCTCCCATGAAGTCAAACTAGACATACCCTTTTGGGCATTTTAATGGGTGCTAATTTGAATTTTAATATTAACAATTAAGGTTTAAATTTATGTAGATTTATTATACTATAAGCTTAGTACAATTTCGACTAGACAGTTATTCATTTTTTATGTTGAAAATTTTAACCTTGTTTTAATTGCAATTTTAATGGTAGAAATGTATTCAACACCCTCACAAACTAGTAGGCAACCCAAAACTCCAAATCTTGAGAGATGTAACTTAAATTTCTAAAAATTAAGATAAGATATTTTCAAATTCATGCCGAAAATATGAACCTATTTCGCCCTAAATGGTCCAAATTTTAAAATATGCATTAATTAAAATCCCACCCAAATTCAAAACTCAAAATTTGTTTTTTTTTTTCTTTTTTACTTTCCAAAAATATAAATTTGAGTTTTTTTTTCTTTTAATATTTTATTTTTACTTTTAAGTAAACAATTTGAGATACCAAATCCCACATTATACGTAGCAATCTGGCCCACAAAGGGGGTATGACAACCATATTGGGCCGTAAAAGAAGCATATGAATAATAGATAAGTTGGTAAAAGAAGATAACGGGGGTTAAAGAAAAACATTAGACATTAGAGGAAATTTCAACTCAAAATGGGCCTCCTAAGGAAAATTAATAAAATAATAGTTAAAATAATAAAATAATATTTATTAATTTTGGAGGANATGTGTCCTTTTGTTTTTACTCAAATTACAATCGGGAGAGCTCGTTGGATGCATAATTAAATTCCACATCCAACGGGTACCCACTCGGCATACTTTTGAAGGACTCGGCTACCCCAAAAAGAAGAAACACTTGAAAAAAAATGATGATGCCATCATCATCATGTTTTTTCAGGTATTTCTTATTTTTGGGTAGCAGGGTCCATCAAAAGCATGCCGAGTGGGTACTCATTGGATGAGGAATTTAATTCCACATCCAACGAGCTCTCCCGATCCAAATTTGAGTGAAAACACATAGAGATATGTCGAAAATAGGAACAAAAAAGTAGTTTTTTTATGATATCTATCCCCAAATTTATATTAAAAATTTGTTTAAGACCTATACAGTATTTCAAATTTAAAGAAATTTCATTGGCTAATACATCATGACATGGAATTTGAATTAGAGTTAAAAGGCCCATTTTTAGTTGAAATTTCCTCTAATGAGGATTTTGGCATGAGTTATTTGTGCAATTAGTAGCTATATAAATCAATTCCCTCACTTTGTTACAGTAGATAACAACACTTTGTTTTCCCTTGTTATGGTATTCTTCCTTAAACCCTAGTTTGATTCAGAATTTGATTGTTACCTATTATTTAAGGGAATTTGATTCAGAAATTGATTGTTACGTATTATTTCAGTGAATTTGATGGTTAGGTATTAGTTTCTCTCTTCATTTACAGTTGTGCACCTGGGTTTATTTGGAAACCTATTTATAGGGTTTCTTGAGTGCATTCTAACTTAGAGTCTCTGGCGTTTTGGAATCAAAGTTTTGGAACGGTAAGTTTATGAAGTTTTGAAATTTTTGGGAACCCATTTGGCTATATTGTGAAGCTTTCCAAGTTTTTGGGAACCCATTTCAATGTATTGTGAAGCATTATGTCATAAGGTATTCAGTTGATGGGCTTGTGACTCTTTGTTATTCCTTGCTAAGCTTAAGGGTTTTGGATTCTTTGTTATTTAG
The DNA here is from genome assembly GCA_001517045.1 of Pseudotsuga menziesii. Lineage (NCBI taxonomy): Eukaryota > Viridiplantae > Streptophyta > Pinopsida > Pinales > Pinaceae > Pseudotsuga > Pseudotsuga menziesii. Next base: position 366,126 of record LPNX010342124.1, read on the forward strand.
GTCAAGCTTGAGGATTTTAGATGGATATTTTCTTAGCAACCTAATTACAGGTCTTCTTAATTTTACGTATTTTATTTCATTTTTTAATGTTTTGGTTGAGTTTTGTTTATGGACAATTAGAGTTTTCTTAGAGCTATTTGTTTGAAGTTTTGGTAATTTTGATATTATTTAAGTTTTTTTTTTCTTTTTGAATTTAGTGAGGTTTTTGTTGTTCAAAAAGGGATATGATTTATTTCTTTGAAATGCAAATGGAGATGGACTAAAGTATTTTTACCATTAACCCACTTTGCCAGTGAAGGTAATTTAGCATGTCCTTAAGCAACACAATGACCATAGTCATGAGTGCATGTAGATTAGTACTTGGGATAGTCAACTCTTAAGTTTGATTGAGAACCCTATCCTTTGACTCATTTGACGTTTAGTATTATTTGAAAATTAATTAATTATTATTTGGGCTATCCAATTATATGGATTCTTAGTGATTTTTGGGATTATATTTTATATGAATTTTGTTCTAGATGGTCACTTAGGTCCCTTTTCATTATATGATGGAGTATCCCTAAAGTGTTTTCTTTGTGTATTGAGCTTTAATATTTGATATAGATATTTGACCGAAAACACTAGATTTTATATTTTTAGCTTTAGGATTTGCTAAAAAGATTTTCTATTTTTTGTTTCTAATATAAAATTTGGGCTTTGCTTATATGGATGTTTTTCTTCTAAATATTGTGGATATTTTTTCATAACTCAATTGAAGTGTTTCAAAATTTTATTTTTAGTGGTGATTTAAGTATAATTTAAATAGAGTATCTAAAGTGAAATATTTGTATTTATCTTTTGAATATATTTGCTGGAAAGTAATTAAACCATCATTTTTAAATTATATGTGCATGTTGTTGAAATTTAGGGTTCATTGATGGATGTATTTTATGAAGCATAAGTGGAATTTTTTTTATTCTTTGGATATTTGTTCTTGTTGTTTTCAAAGGTTTTTTGAAGAAATAATTTTTCAATACTCAATTCTTTGGATTCTTATTTTTTTGTAATTAGGAGGTTTGATAAATGTATATGCATTTGTCTAAGTGTACTTCAGGTGCATTTTTGGAAACAAAAATCTTAGGTCCTCTAAATTTAGAATACCATGTTATCATGCTCTTTTGGATAAGAAACTTTTCTGAGGGGTTGCCTCTTAAGAACCTACACTCATAAAGAAATCTATTTTTTTTCTTACTCACTAGTTTTATGGGTTACTAATATCTATCTAATGTATCCTAGCCTCCATCCCCTTAAGGCCTTGTGCTTTTGGGGTGAAGTTCTCATAGGAAGATTGGAACCTTTGGGGGAAACCTTCTTCTGTATATCGCTCACCCTTTAACAATTTTCTATTATGTATAAATTTTCTATAATTTTTAAATTTTGTATTGTTCTTTAAATATTTGAAATCTTATATGGAGGATTGATTTTCTTGTATTTGAATATTCTAGAATTGTTTAAATTAAATAATAATTACTCCAATGCTATGATTTAAATTGACAAAGTAATAGGATTGATGTTTTGACTATATCGCTCACCCATTAACAATTTTCAATTATTTTTAAATTTTCTATTGTTCTTTAAATATTTGAAATAGTATTTGGAGGATTAATGTTCTTTTGTTTGAATATTCTAGAATTATTTAAATTAAATAATAATTACTTCAATGCTATGATTTCAAGTGACAAAGTAACACGATTGATGTTTTTTTGATGATTTTGTTCTCTATAATATTTTTTGGAGCTTTGTTTAGTAATGTTGTTCATATATGTTTTGTTATCGACTTTATAGATATTTTGTATATTTTATGCATTATTTGGCTTATTAAGATTTTGGGTTTGCGTAGGGTGCAAATGATCTAAACATAAAGAATCTTTGGGATTTGACAAGTAATGTTGTGGCATGTATGATTGAGAGGAAGACCCCAGCGGAAATAAGGGACTCTGTTCAACATTAAGAATGATTTTACTCTCGAAGAGAAGGAGGCCATTCTTAAAATCCAATGAGAATTCAAATTATAGGGTTGTTAGTGTAGGGTTGTAGGAAAACAACTTATATATATTTTATGCCTACACCATGGCGTTTTTATTTATTATAGTTTGGAAATTGTTTAGACAACTATAGTCTAGATGTTACACTATTTGGATTCATTAAATTTGGACATCAAGGACTATGGTTTGGTTTACTTGAAGCATTTAGTTGTATAATTTCTTAATATCTTAGAGCAACTTTTTCAATGGATTTCGGATTTTTGAATTTTTGATAAACATTGCAAATACTTCTATTAAGTCTGCTACGTTTTATTTCTCCATGATTATTATTTTTGTTTCTTAACAAAGTTTTTTATAAATGAGGCTTGGTTCTTGAAATAAAAGGAACTACAATATTTGAATTTTGTGGAATTGAGATAACCAAGGTGATAGTATTTTGTTTTTTGATGTAGAATGCTATTGATTTTTTCTAAAAAAAAACAATAGTGCTAGATTTCATGTCTCTCTTCTATGAAAATATCTTTGATTCGTGTGTAAGATTTAACATAATATTTCAACAATGATTTTCTTTGGGCATGGTAGGATTTACTATGTTATTAAAAAGTTTAGTGTTGTTGCTTGTTTTTTTATTTAGTCTTTTATTATTCTTTTATCCCATTGTATCAGGGTAATTTTTAAGGGGGTAATTTCGCTAATTAGCTATTTTTTGGGCTTTTTTCAAAAAATAAATTTGCTATTTGGTCATTTGTAGTGTCTAATATCACCCATATTTACATAAAATATGTTTTTTTAATCATAATATTTGCCAAAATTTACACATTTTAGTGTTAATTTTATGTTTCATATTTAATATTCGGCTACCTATCTATAAACATGTTTTTTTAAATCGAAAACTTTTAATTATGTAAAAGCAATCTTGGGAAAAATATAAACTCACAAGTGATTCAATTGACAAATTACACATGAAAATGATGCAATGGTACTACAATAGGAGGTTGCAGTTCCTTATAATCAATAATGGAGTGAATAATACAATACAGTCTCATGCAGAATGCATGAATGCCAAGCTAATTCGAATACTCGATGAGTTCATTCAAATTGCATGGATGAGTTTAGCTTGACTAAATGTCAGATACACTCGACACATTTAGTTAACCACTAAACTGATCAATAACTGACTATCACACCAAGTTCTAACTGATTCAGAGTGCAATAAATGACTGATTCTAACTAAATGTGACTCACCACATGTCACTACATGTCCAACTCAAAGTGGTAGCACATCCCTAACTCCAAGTAGCTCTGATGGAGTTAACTGAAGTGCCACTTGTCATCAGAAGTGGTTGGAGGTGCCCTAGTTGTCTCTAGTTCATAAATATTGGACAAAAATAAACAAATAATGAATCGGGGAACCTTTGCAACTTAGCTTAACTGATTTTTAGGTGAAACAACAATCAATTAGCAATTACGTGAATTTATGACACTCATATCACTCTAGAATTGCTCCCTGTTTGAAGGAGGAATCCCAGTTAGCCTCCCCAAATGAAGGATAAGGCTTAGTTGGCCTCCTTGACCGAAGGAGGCCATGGTTTTTCTCATGATGATGTCATAGTGTGCTCATATGATTCCAAGTAAGTCGATTAATCTTAGGATAGTGTGTAAATAGGCCAAAATTGACCAAATAAGTGTGCATGTTGGTTAAATGACTCCAACACCCCCCTTAAGCTATACTCACGAGTAGTAAAAATAAAATGCTTGAAATGATAGGGACCCGGAAACAATGGCCATAGGCCACCTTGTGCAAAATATATAACTCTAACAATGATCAAAATAAATCTAAGTGAGGAAAGAGGGAAAACCAAGTGGGAACAACCCACCCCCCCGCCTCAAGTTGAACACTGAAGAAAAAATCTGATCACCCTGATGAACTCACCCCCAACAATGAAAGGAGGTAAGTGAAAATTTTCTCTAAAAATATCTTGGTGAAGATATCTGCAATCTACTCATCTGTAGGGCAGTATTACAAAACTATGGTTTTTTCATGCACCATCTCCCTGATATACTACAAGTGAATCTCTATGTGCTTGGTCCTCTTCTTGGTAAATGGATCTATGGAGATATTAATATTACTTTGATTGCCACAAAATATGACTATGTACAATGTACTACCAATCTCAAACTCTGAAAGAATGCCTTGCAACCAAACAACTTGGATGCAAGCATTCATTGCTCCCTTGTACTTGGCCTCTGTTGAGGACAATGAAATGGAGGCATTCTTTTTGCAACACCAGAAAATGGGACCACCACAAAACATTAATAAAAACCTGGAAGTTGAATTTTGATCAGTATAATCTCCTTCCCAATCAGAATCTATATATCCAACCAACTCTAGCTCCGAATCTGCAGCATAGTGGATGTCGGAGGATCGTGTGCCCTGATTATACTGAAGGATCCTTTTGGCTACCTTCCAATGCAGGTCATGAGGCTACTACATGTATCTTGATACATCCTTCATAGCATAACATATATCATGCCATGAATCATTCAAGTAAAGCAAGCTACCAATCAACTGGTGGTAGATAGTGCAATCCATGGGTGGAGTGTTTTTTCCCTCTTCAAGGATGACTCCTGAGAGGAAAGGGAATGGATCAGCCTTACATTCAGCCATGATAAAATTCACTAATAGGTATTAAATTTATTTATACTGATTTAACATTATCCCATCAAAATTTTCTGCAATTTTGAGCGCCAAATTTTTTTTTAGCAAGCCCAAATCGTTCATCCCAAATGCATCATGGAGGGTAGTTTTAATGAATGAAATGGAAGCAAGTGTGCTACCAGTGATCAAGATATCATAAACATAAAAAAAAAAAATATAATTAAATTACCATCATACTGTTTTAGATAAACATTCAGATCATACTTACAACTTTGGAAGTTTTGTGAAAGCAAAAGGGCATCCATCTTGGCATACCATGATCTTGGGGCATGTTTCAACCTGGATAAATACCTCTGCAATTTACAAACCAAAGTAAGATATGAAATGTATCCCTCACACTGCTTCATGTAGATATTTTCATGAATATATCCATGTATAAAGGCACTCTTAACATCCATATGATGCACCTCCAAGTGCCTAGATGCTGAAATTGCCAAAACTAGGCGGATGGAGTCCATCTTTTCCACTGGTGCAAAGTATCATGGTAGTCCACTCCTTGGACCTAGGAGAACCATTTTGCACCAATAATTTACTTATACTTGCATGTTGTTCCATTATCAGCAACCTTTTTCTGAAACACTCACTTGCGTTGAACTAATTTCCCTCTAGGTGGAAGGGAAACTAGCTCCCAAGTAGCATTTTTCCGAAGAGAGTTAAACTCTTTGTCCATGGCAGCTTGCCATATCGGATCTTTCCGAGCATGGTAGTAATAATTTGGATATGAAAATATAATTAAATAAAAATTTTCATATATTAAATCATCATGGCAAGAGAGTGCAATACCTGCTCTTTGAAATTTTGACTGGGTTCTTCTCGAATAATCAGGATTTCTGTTGTTTTCTTTGATGGAAGAAAGTGTTTTCTTGGCCCAAGTTGGGAGATCTGTTTGCACTTTAAAAAATGATTCTGAATCTGATATTTTTTTCTCACTGATACAATATATCATTTCTTCAAAATAATATTCATCACCCCCATTTTTGTCACCCAATTGTCAGCAGAACAGGCAGGAAAATCAGTAGAATTTTCTCCAACTAGCACTACCTCTTGGAGAGGCTCATCAAACTTAACACTACTTTTGATGAAAATTTTATTTTTTATGATATTCAGAAGCTTGAATCCCTTGGATTATTCTGTATATCCAATAAACAGACATTCAACACTTTGTGGTTGCAAATATTCCTTTTGTCAAACGAAATTTGGGCCCATGCAATGAACCCAAACACCCTGAAATGTGACACATCCAGCTTGTATCCAAAATAGGATTTGAAGGTGTATTTACCTTCATGGAGGAGTGAGGTACTCTATTATGAATATGTGCTGAAACATTCATGGATTCAGCCCACAAATCTGGTGCCAATCCCTTTGCTTCTAGCATGCATGCAGTCATCTCCTTTAGAGAGCGGTTTTTCCTTTCCACTACACCATTTTGATGAGGGGTGTAGGAAATGGAATGTTGGATCTTAATCCCACCATCAGAACATATATTTAGAAACTCAGTACTGATATATTCCCTCCATTATCAGATCTCAAGGATTTGATCTTTTTCCCAGAGTCATTCTCAACCAATGCTTTAAATTCTATGAATTTTTCTAAAACTTCTGGCATTTTCTTCATGAAAAACACCTAGGTGCATCTAGAAAAATCATCTATTGTAATGCCCCATTTTGGATTTACCTTCATAAACACCATTTCTTTTTTTTATTTTTATTATTGTGAAACTTCATGAGTATGACTTGCAGTTATATATTTAATTTGTTTTCGTTCATGAAATCTGAAAAAAGAAGATGTGCTATGAAGATGTCATATGATGATGTAATTGACTGGATTATTATATGATGTGTGTACCTATGATGGATTAAATTATTACATGAAAGAAAGATGAGGATGATGATGTGGACCGATTGATTGTCAAGTAGAATTACTTGTTGTACATGTGTATTTGTGAAGTACTAACCCACATGACATTAACGCTATTTGATAGTCGAATACTTGATATGACACATGGAATAGTAACTTGTTATGCTTTAAACCTTAGCAACCAAAATGATGATACAATGAAAAAATTTGATAATCCCGATAGCAGCAAAGTATGAATTGATAGGGCATAAGCCGAGTGTGTTGAGAGGGTTGGATGTGTTTCCCACCCTAGGTCACTATGATACCCAAGGTCATGGGAAGGAAGTGCTCAGACACGCTCCCCAAGTTGTTGTGATGATGACGGTCGGATGCCTGCTAGGAGAGGATAGGTCCGCTAGTTAGTCGACGCTACCGCTCTCAGGTTCTATGTCGTCAGGCGAGTATAGCTCACACCCACTTTGTACTAGCAGAGGAAGGAAAGGGATGATGCAGACATAGGTTAGGATGGGAGGATATGATAGTTAGTAATGTTGATGGTGGGGTGTTTCCTCGTACTGAATTAATGGTAGTAGGTACCTGTCTTGTTTGACCAATTAAGTTAATAAGAACACAAAGATAAGATATGGAACTATAAATAGGAGTAACCATTGAATAACTGAGAATGTAAAACAAAGTACCTTATATATGTATACTTGTTCTGCTTGTGTAAAGGATTATTAGTATTAGTTAGCATTGATGCATATGGAAGATAATGTATGTTATAGTACATGTTCGACCTGTGCATGTACTGGCCATGCATGCACACCTTGCACATGCACGCTAGCATCGATATGAAAATACTTAACATGTTGAATAATTGGATCAGTTGTAATAGGTAAATATGTTAATTATGCATTAATTAAATTCAAGCAATCACTATTAAGTTACTGGATATGTGTAAAACAAGTCAATTAAGCTATTAATTAATTATATGTAAACATTGTAGTAAGCAATTAAGATAAGTGTCGTCAATATGAAGTGTCGTTGATAAGCATTGACATGGGAAAATGGTACTATTTAATTGTTAATCTTGATTAATTAAGCCATTAAACATACTTTGTTTTATTGACACAAGTGTATTAGGATACTTAACAATTAAACAAATAAATGTTGATATTATTATTTACTGCCAAATATTGTTATTCTTAATTATGATAATAAATTAGTAATATAATTATTATTATGTTTATTATTAAACTAAAAATTACTATTAATAATCTGTCCGTTATGAAGAATCATGAGTGAAACTCCTAAATTTATCCATTACTAAGCTAAAAACTATAAAGGCGATTCATCAAGGGGTATTATTAATTTATCAAAATTATTATTAAGTTGTTAAAAATGTATTATTAATTTACTCAAAAAGGGAGTAAGTTAAGATAGGCTCATTCAAATATGTATATATTAATTAAGTGCCGCCATGTCAGAAAAATGATATAAATTAAATAGTAATTATGTTGATCCAAAATGATCGTTGGATTAAATTATAAAATTAATTTACATAAAGATGCTATATTTTATTCCTAGATTATTTAAACCTTAAATGCAAATCATAATATCATTTATTGTGTTTAGGTTGAATAATTAAATGGACACGTAATAAACCTCATCATCATTGAGTTGATATTTATATTTTATCGTAAAAATATTAAAGAAGAAGCGATGGTAATTTATAGCATTTAACTTACCGTGTAACTTAATATAAAAAGCCATTATTATCTTGTGCAGTAAAATAGACAAAATGAAGTGAGCAATTAATCATTTGACTTCCCGAGAGGACTAGAAATCCTAGAATTAATGTTACAATTATTTTACCCTTGGTTAGTGTGATTATATTAATAGTTTAGAATCCCAAAAAGGGAGGCTAAGGCGGTGGAGTAAGAGGGAAGGTTAATGAAGGTGAAAATTAGTATATAGGTAAGAGTTTAGGGGATTGTTGGGGGGATGGTTTTTTTTGGTGGGGGAAGAATGTGATTGAGGATTTTAAGGAGAAGGAAGGAAAACCGAGGAGGGGGTTAACTCAGGTATTGAGGAGGTGATAAACTAAAACCAGGAATGGAAATTGAACCATGGAAATCAAACTATGAACTATGGATGGAGGGATCCTAAATTATGGAAGTCTGCTATTCGTATTATCAGATTATGGGCTTGGGGGCTAGGAAATGCATCGATTTCCTAGGGCCAGCATGATGAGCTGGTTGGCAAGGTGGTTTATCTAGTTGGATGCTAAGGTTTTTCAGCAAAGAGAAAGTTCAAGAACGTCAAGAAGCCTGTTCTACTGCAATCTACAAAATAGGTATTCTACTTGAGCAAAACTCTCTAAATTTTAGTACTAAAGGAAAAATACCTTTCATTTATTTTTATTCCTAATGATGTTAAAATTATGAACCAAATGAAAATACCATGCTATGAGAAATATCGTGAAAAATTAAACTTATACTTATGCACAGATCTTTAAACTGTATTAAATAGGAAAATTTTGATAAAAAAAAAACATGATAAACAATAAATAAATTCTGGTATTGTCTTCACAAAGTAGCTCTTGGAAAGCTATATAGATACAAGTAGAAAATGACAAGGACTTAAGTTCCCATCTTGAAAGGACAAGATAGGCACTACACATGGTATCAGAGCCATGGTTCATGCTCTGAGGGCCTTAATGGACCTATCCACAACTAGAACTATCATGATATTTACACTATAGATAAATCTACAAAATATCGAAAAAAAATTCTTTACCGAAATTCGAGTAGCTATCACACTAAAACTCTTACCAAACTCCTTGTAGTCTACCTGCAAGGATAGAATCAAAGGCTACTACCTGCAAGGATAGAAACAAAAGCTAGTTAGATTTTCTATTATTGATCCTTCAATTATGAAAATATCGGTTGCTATATTTACAAGAAAAATAATATATGTATATGTATTAAAAGATAGTGTATATATATTCTAAAAAAAAGGAAAACATGGCATAGTATAGATATTCCAAAAAGAGTGATAATATTATGGTAATTCCAACCAAATAATATATATATATATATATATATTATTTACCATTTTTGTTGCTAAAATTAATATATATACACAATCAATAAATGTTCTGGCAACAAAAATAGTAATAGAAACCCTTTTCCCCAAAACCCTTTCTCTAGCTTACATAAACATATGTTTTACTTTTTTTTCGAGCTCAACAAGAAACTATTTTCTAATGTTTTCACACTTTTGTTTTACATTAAACTTATAAAGTTGAATTCAAAATTTGATCTTTGATTTGAGCGAGAGGCCTTTTGTCTATCAGCTACACACTTGGCATTTTGTTTGTGAGTCTCATTAATTTACCATTGCTGGTTTGTTAGACAACGATAATAATATCATGTCTTGGGTCAGACTAAGAACTTACAATAATTTGTTAACAGTATGTTTTTTTTTTTAATATTTATTCACTAGTTAGACTATCGATACTCTGTCTTGTCTCTACTTTTCTCAGTATCCTTATAGATAGCTGGATCCATGTCTTTGAGTAAGGGCTTATATGTTATCAATGCAATCTGTCTGATTCAGTGCGAAGAGGGGAAGATAAGGGCTTTTATGCACATATACCCCTGGCCATGCTGTTATTTTTCCTGCTTAGAAACTATCCCGATCTAGTATGAGGAGATAAGCCAACGGAATATTTGGGCCTGCGCTCTATTCAAATAATTTGATTTATGCACCTCTTGTCCAACCTGACGGGAGAAGGCATCTGGTATCATACCGCCCAGGATTTCATCCTTGTTATTTTGTATCCCTTGTCCCCGGATTAGTGCACGCAGTCCACGAAGTTCTTTTTTTTTCTATCAAATAAGGGTGGAACTACTATACCAATTCCAGTTGATCAACAATAGAATGCATTGATATCGATTCGTTGGATTAAAGGGTGACTCGCTAGTGCTCAACAGACATCTCTCCTAGGTATCACTATATTACCATGAAGGCGTGTTGGGAAGCAGCAGTAAGCGGTGTTAATGAGGTAAGCTTCCCCCAGTATGGTAGGTAGAAAGCAGTGGGGGTTGTTCTTAAGTCAAAAAGTCAGTGTGACTTGGGTACAGCTCTTCTTGGTCACCAGAAATCAAAACCATACAATTCCTGCAAATGAGTTTATAACAACAGTAGTTGTATATTTAAATATATATTTAGACCTAGCTACGTGTGATTGTTAATGGTTCATTGTGTAAGAAGGATAAAATGTGTAACTCTTAGTGAGTAACTTCACGTCTTCATAATCCATAAGTCTAGGGACTCACGCAAGTAACCAACAGCTGTCCAAGGGATCATGTTGGAAATCCATAAGCCACGAACTCATGATGTATGTGTACAAACAATTCCCAAGGACTCAAGAAAGTTACCGATTGCATATTCCAGGACTCATGCTGGAAGTGTATTGACGCATGAAATGCCCTTCATCCTTTGATAAATTATAAGTTTACTATTGTTCATAGTTCACTTGGTTGGTTTGGTTGTTTGTTGGTTTTGTTTAAAATAGCAAACCTCGTTTTGGTAGTTAGTTTGTTCAAAACAAAGTGTCATGGTAAGACCTTTGCATCTTACAATTCATACAGATGCACATCAGGAAGAATAGAGAGGATGCATTTTTAACTGAACAACAGAGCTTTAAAATTAACAAATGCCTTAATATCAATAGCTTTGTGCTCCATATATCACATGAGAAAAAAGAAAACCAGATCCTAGTAATTAATAAGAGGGAGACGCCACAAAGCAACAAAGAGAACATTGCTGTCCACACTCCTAAGGTACCATGCATAGGAGGGGCTACCTAGACCAAGCAACAAAGAGAGCATTTCCACCCAAGCTATGCCCAAATATAGACACATGAAAGAAAATGAGGGAAAATCGGTTTTAAAAAAAAAACCCACACACAAAAAAAAAATAGGGTTATAGGAAAACCTAGTGAATTGACTGATGTAAAACAATTTTACGCCTACATTAACCATGAATTACCTCGCTGCTAGAAAAAAAATGGATTAAAAGTTCTATAAAATTTACAACATTTAAATACAAAATAAAATATAGCAAAACCTGAATATGTGATAAGCCATTTCTGTCAGAATAAATACACCAGCCATTTCTATGAGAATAAAGACACTGAAATACAAAAGCTGTGAACAAAGGCATTGATACCCTAATAATGTTGAGTGGTCGCTAAAACATTCTAACCCTTGAGCCAACAGATATAATGATTCCTGAGAAGGAAGGAAGGAATGTCAGGGGAAAAATTAAAATGATAATCTTATATATAATAATACTTACCATGCCTTTAGCCTTTATTCAAGTGGACCCATTTATCATCTTCAACACCTCTGTTAAGGAACTGTGTTCGCTTGGAGAAATTTTTTCAAACACTCTCATTCGCTAGTTTTCGTTTACAGAAATGCTTAGGAGGTACCTAAAATTATCAGCAGCACATTAAACTCTATTTTATATTTCAGGAACTATATCCTTTCTGGGCATTTCTCTCTCTGATACCCAGTATTACCATAGGAAAAAATAAAATTATTAAATAAATAAATGCTAAGCTAAAACAGTGCAGGATCGAACACTTTTCAAATTTTAGACAAACCCATGCATTAAATGTTAAATCGAGCTTACATATCACCTTTTGTGCTCAACCTGTTGGTTATCCATTCAGAAGGAGTCTTTAGATCTTGTTCGACTTTATACAATTTCTCTTTTGCATCATTTGAAATATCACGCAAAACCTTAGCCACATTCTCAACCTCAAGAGCCTACTATTATCCCTTTTCACTGGTGGGTGCGTTAGCCTCAACACAAGCAAAATGCTTAGGACTGCATGCCTAGAACTGGGATGCTATATAGAAGGGAAAACTGTGTTTCTTCCTCATAAAATATCCTTTCCTCTCAAACTACTACCAATGCATGCAATGCATAACTTAAACACTCAAATAGAACACACTCTAAATCAGCCTTCTTCACATCCACAACCCTTATCCTCCCTCATCGCGTTAGAATCTCACGGTTGAATCCTCAAGCATTCACAAAATAAAACCGTTATTTTTCCTTTTGTCGCCTAAGGAAGAATCTGTGCCCATCCCCTTCGGACATGGCCGTGTACTTGGAGATGGAAAATCCGTCATATTTTAGTAAAATAGTGGGCATTCAGAAAGCTTTCAAGTTCGAAATTCTGGGCGCTCTAGCCAAAATGGCCTTCATGCGCGCGAGGGGGGGACCTTCCTTGTAAAGGAGGTACCCTTAGTGAGAACTATGGGAAGACAGTGTGCATGCAGCCCAATCCTTCCACATGGGCTCCTTTGTGTCATTGGACATGAATTAGGTGGAGGAGGTCATGGCTCAACTAAAGGGGAACAATAGCCAGGTGTGGAGAAAAGGACGGCGATGTTGATGGAGGGAAGGGGATAGGATGGGAAGCGATGGAAGGGGATACGATAAGGAAAAGGTGGGATAGGTTGGAAGTTGGTAGGTGGAGTGGGAGACATAAAGAAGTGGCCAAGGTGGATGGGCGGATGAGGTAGGGGTTGCCGCATGGAGGTCCACGGTGGAAAGAAGGAGAAGAGTGGGGCGGATTGGCGACGAAGTAACAGGCTGGATCTAGAAGCTACAGTTTATGCTAGGTTCAAAATTTTATTTTATTTGTTTTGTCGTTTAATATATATATCATTAAGAAGAACATTAGCTTCTAGAAATAATTTTTATTTTTTTATTTTTTTATTATCCAATATAAATTACTAAGCCCATTTATGAGTTGATTGCAAACATCTATCCCTAGGAATGACCCTTAAAAGTCTTTTAGGTAAGCTAGGTATAACAATACAGTTACAAATAACTATGCAAATATATTAATAAAAATAAATTAAAAATAAATAAAAACTAAGAAGCGTAGTGCCCCACATTATGCAGATTTCTCCGAGAGATCTTTTTTTTTTTATATGTGGACTTAAATTTAGAAAAAAAGAAAAACCAATTAATATAAGTTGAAAATTTTCTTATTAATGGGAGACTTTGCAACGTATGGTTCTAGGTTTAAATAATGTAATAATGCAATCTATAGTATATGAAACCATGTTGTCTCGCAGTGCAAATTGCTTGAGATACTTTATCATGGACAAAGCACGCTTAGAAAACTTAATATAATGGTTACATCAAGTGACACTGGTTTATATACATATGTTTTATTCTCCATGCCTTATGTAACACTTTTAGAACAAAAATGTTGCATGTATGATTTAGAGAATGGGTTAATCAAATGTTTCTAAGCGAATGAGAATTATTGTGTGGGTCAAGTATGGGAAAATAGGTAAAGTTGATTTATGTACAGTGATAATCAAACTCAATTTTGATTTATTATAAATAATATAGATTAACAAGAAAGATATAAGGTTCTTAAAAATGGTTAAACTTATGAGTTTTAATTCAACAAGTGATTGCATATAGAGCTTTTTAAGAGGCTAAATTTTAAATGGTTATTTTCTATCTTTAGTAATGTAGATTGTAGATTATATTTAAAAAAAATTAAATAAAAAAATTTGGATGTGGAGCAGTTAATAAACTTGTTTAGGCATAATAAAGATTTCCTGGTACCGTGTTGTCGTCCATGTCTGCTCTTCTTGTTCTTTTTTTTTTCCTTTTAAACCGGTCTTGCCCATGCCATGCCATCTTAATTTGCAAACCTTAGGTGTGCCATTTTAATTCTCGAACCTTTAACGAAGTCACATATAGTTATAAACATACTTTATGATCTTCCTTTTGAAAGCTTATTCCCTTACGAACTCTGAGTATGTTTCCAACTCGAAAATTGGATCATCCTCAAAACCATATTCTCCACCAAGTGTCACTCCTTTGCAATATCCAAATGCCAAAGCGCAAAAAAAAAAGAAATCCTTTGGTCAAGCCCCATTACAGTACACGTCATCTTCAAAACCTGTCCATACCATACAAGAAAATGAATTAATCCATATAATATCATAATCTACAAAACTTTTAACTTTTGGATTAACAAGTTATGCCACATTGATGCGCACTACATTGTTGGAATATATCTATGAGAAAATTCATTAAAATGACTAAGACCTCAATTAAGATTATTCCCCCAAATTTATGACGTCGCATTCATATTTCTTTAATCTAACTGTATATAAAAGGGTTTAGAAATATTGAAGTATCAACTTCAGGTTAGAACATAAAACTATTATATTTATGATTTTACATTAAAGACTAAAACAACCAAAACTAGAAGTCTTCGTGAATGTGTAGGTGGAATCCATAAAATGAGAAGCATTTAAGTTGTGTAAAAAAAAATAAAAAAAAATAAAAGGTTGTTCTCTACTCTACTTTATTAAAAGGATTAAAATAGTCTAGTTTGAATGTTTTTAATATATTGCCAACAAACTTATAATAATACATCTCATAATTATTGGAGAATGATGTTAAAATATTAAAGTTTTAAGACTAACGATTTCTTTATATAAGACAAAGTTAAATTAGGATAAAATCGTAACAGAACTTTTTGTTTGAATTAAAACCTTCTTCAATCAAGACATTTTTTATAGAATTTAATATATATATGACTTAAAAGTAGGAACCTATTATGTTAAGTTTTACTTATCATTAGTGAATGTATAGGAAATCATAATGGAAGTAATATCATGGGAGGTCAAGCTCACTCTTGGATGGATTTTACTAATGTTAGGATAGAAAATTTGATATTAAATTTATAAACAAAACAAAACATTGTAGATATAATTCCCATGTTGAATGAATTATTAGGATGAAAAGTAAGTTTGATACGAACTAGTACTTGAGTTATTAATAACAATATGCAAATATCTTGCCTTGGATTCAAAGTAGTAATGTTATGGATATGCTTATGATGTAGGACTTGGGACGAACTTTATTTATCATTAGTTATTGCATGTAGATTTGAATGCATATATTCCCATGATGATGGCATCTTAGTTGTGAAATGTGTAAACATGTTGGAATAATGTGACTTCGTATATCTTGTTGAAGAGTAAGAAAGTATGATAATGATATTGATGACACTTGAATATAACTCATAAGAAGTCCAATTATCTTACACATATTCTTTTATTGAGTTGAATTATCCTTTAATCATTATAGTTTGAACAGGATGTGTTGATAATAACTTCGGGACGAAGTTTCCTAAAGGGTGGGTGTATGTAATGCCCCATTTTGGATTTACCTTCATAACCACCATTGCTTGTTTGTATTTTTATTATTGTGGAACTTCGTGAGTATGACTTGCAGTTATATATTTAATTTGTTTTCGTTCATGAAATATGAAAAAAGAAGATGTGCTATGAAGATGTCGTATGATGATGTAATTGACTGGATTATTATATGATGTGTGTACCTATGATGGATTAAATTATTACATGAAAGAATGATGAGGATGATGATGTGGATCGATTCCTTGTCAAGTAGAATTACTTGTTGTACATGTGTATTTGTGAAGTACCAACCCACAGGACATTAACTCTATTTGATAGTCGAATACTTGATATGACACATGGAATAGTAACTTGTTATGCTGTAAACCTTAGCAACCAAAATGATGATACGATGACACAATTTGATAATCCCAATAGCAGCAAAGTATGAATTGATAGGGCATAAGGCGACTATGTTGAGAGGGTTGGATGTGTTTCCCACCCTCGGTTACTATGATACCCGAGGTCATGGGAAGGAAGTGTTGAGACACGTTCCCCAAGTTGTTGTGATGACAACGGTTGGATGCCTGCTAGGAGAGGCTAGGTCCGCTAGTTAGCTGATGCTACCGCTCTCAGGTTCTATGTGGTCAGGCGAGTATAGCTCACACCCACTTTGTACTAGCAGAGGAAGGAAAGGGAGGATGCAGACGTAGGTTAGGATGGGAGGATATGATAGTTAGTATTGTTGACAGTGGGGTGTTTCCTCGAACTGAATTAGTGGTAGTAGGTACCTATCTTGTTTGACCAATTAAGTTAATAAGAACACAAAGATAAGATATGGAACTATAAATGGGAGTCACCATAAAACAATTGAGAATGTAAAACAAAGTACCTTATATGTGTATACTTGTTCTGCTTGTGTAAAGGATTATTAGTATTAGTTAGCATTTATGCATATGGAAGATAATGTATGTTATAGTACATGTTCGACCTGTGCATGTACTGGCCATGCATGCACACCTTGCACATGCATGCTAGTATTGATATGAAAATACTTAACATGTTGAATGATTGGATCAGTTGTAATAGGTAAATATGTTAATTATGCATTAATTAAATTCAAGCAATCACTATTAAGTTAATGCATATGTGTAAAACAAGTCAATTAAGCTATTAATTAATTATATGTAAACATTGTAGTAAGCAATTAAGATAAGTGTCATCAATATGAAGAGTCGTTGATAAGCATTAACATGGGAAAATGGTACTATTTAATTGTTAATATTGATTAATTAATCCATTAAACATACTTTGTTTTATCGACACAAGTGTATTAGGTACTTAACAATTAAACAAATAAATGTTGATATTATTATTTACTGCCAAAGATTGTTATTGTTAATTATGATAATAAATTAGTAATATAATAATTATTATGTTTATTATTAAACTATAAATTACTATTAATAATCTGTCCGTTCTGAAGAATCATGAGTGAAACTCCTAAATTTCTCCATTACTAAGCTAGGGTATTATTAATTTATCAAAATTATTATTAAGTTATTAAAAATGTATTATTAATTTACTCAAAAAGGGAGTAAGTTAAGATAGGCTCATTCAAATATGTATATATTAATTAAGTGCCGCCATGTCAGACAAATGATATAAATTAAATAGTAATTATGTTGATCCAAAATCATGGTTGGATTAAATAATAAAATTAATTTACATAAAGCTGCCATATTTTATTCCTAGATTATTTAAACCTTAAATGCAAATCATAATATCATTTATCGTGTTTAGGTTGAATAATTAAATGGACACGTAATAAACCTCATCATCATTGAGTTGATATTTATATTTTATCCTAAAAATATTAAAGAAGAAGCGGCGGTAATATATAGCATTTAACTTGCCGTGTAACTTAATATAAAAAGCCATTATTATCTTGTGCAGTAAAATAGACAAAATGAAGTGAGCAATTAATCATTTGACTTCCCGAGAGGACGAGAAATCCTAGAATTAATGTTACAATTATTTTACCCTTGGTTAGTGTGATTATATTAATAGTTTAGAATCCCAAAAAGGGAGGCTAAGGCGGTGGAGTAAGAGGGAAGGTTAATGAAGGTGAAAATTAGTATATAGGTAAGAGTTTGGGGGATTGTTGGGGGGATGGTTTTTTTTGGTGGGGGAAGAATGTGATTGAGGATTTTAAGGAGAAGGAAGGAAAACCGAGGAGGGGGTTAACTCGGGTATTGAGGAGGTGATAAACTAAAACCAGGAATGGAAATTGAACCATGGAGATCAAACTATGAACTATGGATGGAGGGATCCTAAATTATGGAAGTATCCTATTCGTATTATCATATTATGGGCTCGAGGGATAGGAAATCTGTTGATTTCCTAGGGCCAGCACGATGAGCTGGTTGGCAGGGTGGTTTATCTAGTTGGATGCTAAGGTTTTTCAGCAAAGAGAAAGTTCAAGAGCGTCAAGAAGCCTGTTCTACTGCAATATACAAAATAGGTATTCTACTTGAGAAAAACTCTCTAAATTTCAGTACTAAAGGAAAAATGCCTTTCATTTATTTTTATTCCTAATGATGTTAAAATTATGAACCAAATGAAAAGACCATGCTATGAGAAATATCGTGAAAAATTAAACTTATACTTATGCACAGATCTTTAAACTGAATTAAATAGGAAAATTTTGATAAAAAAAAACATGATAAACAATAAATAAATTCTGGTATTATCTTCACAAAGTAGCTCTTGGAAAGCTATATAGATACAAGTAGAAAATTACAAGGACTTATGTTCCTATCTTGAAAGGATAGGATAGGCACTACATCTATGAAGGTCAGAACATACCAAGATCCGTTCATGGATGTTATGGGAATTGGTCCACTGATATCAAAATGCGAAAAACCCAATATACTTGATGCACAACAAGCCTTGCCCCGATCAAAGTTATGCTCAGGGTGTTTTCCTACAACACAACCCTTACAAATTCCTTTTCTAGTTCCGATTACCAATAGGCCTTCAACCATGGAATTTTTAAATAATTGTTGAAATTATTTAAAATTTAGGTGACCAAACCTCTCATTCTAGAGTCTTGTAACCTCATTTCCATGATTAAGAAGAGCAGTGGGCTTTGCATCCGTCAGAAAATGGGAAAACTCATAGGATTTTGCATGATGGTTTGCAAATCCTTTTGCAACAAGTTTCTCAAATGCAATCTCATTGATTTCCACATCATCTAGGATGAAGTTTAATTTCTTGGGAAATCCAATATGAGTCATTTGATAGACACTCAGGAGGTTGGAGGAAAGAGAGGGTACATACAGAACATTGAAAAAAGAGCCATGTTCAAGATTTATTATACCTTGTCCTTTCGATGTGATGGTGGAATCATGTCCCATGTGGATGGGGATTCTCTTGTTGGTGTCCATGGAGGAAAAATAATCTCTTCTTGCAATCATGTGATTCAAATATCCAGAGTCTATGAGCAGAGCTATGGGCTTCGAGGTTCTTTCCATGAGAGCGTGACCTTTTTATTGTTGTGGATCCTGATCTTGATTATCTCTCCTTCAAATATTCTTAGGGAGATTGATGTTGTTTCTCTCAAGGAAAAAAGTCATATCATCAAGTTTATTCTTCATGAAGGCATGCTTAGGGTGGAATCCCTTCCCGTAGTAAGAACACTTAACTTTTTCCTTTCCTTGATGTCGTTTGTTCTTGTGTTTCTTAGAGCCAGAAGGCTCCTGTTGCCGGATATTTTCTTTAGGATTTAGAGCCTCTACTTTTTCCTTTGGATTATTTTTCTTTCCTTTTCCTTTTGAATCCTTTGGCCCCAAAGCAAATAAAGCTTGATATTTTTAGGATATGAGGATCCCCATCTAAAGAATATTATCATGCTTATTTGTAAGGGTCTTGATGAAGGAATCAAGAGAAGGAATTTTCTAGTTTGGGGTAGTGAGCTTCCCTGTGTGGAATGATGAAACAAAGAGAGAACAGTCTCAACCCAATTTGGAGAGGATAGCTAAGATGAGCTGGTAATCTTCCTTATCCATGTTGCATTGCTTTAGTTGGAGGACTAGATGATTGAATTTTGTGAAAAATTCATTCATGGATTTGAAACTACTTGGATTCAGGGAGATCAACTTATTCTCAAGCTGATAGATATGAATATCATCATGTTTATCAAACAAGGTAGCGAGATGGTCCCAAATATCCTTTGGAGTCTTCAATCCCAAGATGTGGAAAAGAAGATCCTTGGATATGGACAAATAAAGAAATCCATAGGCCTCATCCAATTTATTTCAGTATTCTATCTTCTCTACAACAGCATTAGGCTCTAATTCTATGTTCATGGTGACCCTATAGAGCACTCTTGAACGGAGCTGAATATACATGTCTTCCTTCCATTGATGGTAGTTGAAAGAGGTGAGGAAATCCAGAGAATGAGACATTGAGATACTGTAGCGAATGCAAATAACCTATAAAAAATTGCAAAAAACACAATAAAGTCACCATAAGGTCGAACAGCTTGCACATTTCAGGTTTACATCACACACAACATAATTGATCAAGAAAGCTTGATCAACAATTCCTTAACTTGGGGTATTAAGTGGTAAGCCTTCTACTTCTGGTGTAGTGCTGGAATTTGAGTTTTTGCTCAATTTTGCATGCAAGATCTGTCAAAAACCATGTTTTTGAAGAAAATAGATTTGTCCCACCATAAGCTCTAATACCATATTAATTATGTCATAGCAATCTTGGACAAAGTATAAACTCACAAGTGATTCAATTGACAAATTACACATGAAAATGATGCAACGGTACTGCAATAGGAGGTTGTGGTTTTGTATAATCAATAACGGAGTGAATAATGCAATACACTCTCATGTAGAATTGATGAATTCTAAGCTAATTCGAATACTCAAGGAGGTCATTCAAATTACATGGATGAGTGTAGCTTAACTGAATGTCAGACACACTTGGCACACTTAGTTAACTACTAAAGTGATCAATAACTGACTGACACACCAAGTCCTAACTAAATCAAAGTGCAATAGATGACTGATTCTAACTAAATGTGGCTCAACACATGTAACTACATGTCCAACTCAAGGTGGTACCACATCCCTAACTCCAACTAGATTCGATGGAGTTAACTGAAGTGCCACTTGTCATTAGAAGTAGTTGGAGGTGCCCTAGTTGTCTCCAGTTCATAAATATTGGAAAAAAATAAACAAATAATGAATGTAGGCTCCTTTACAACTCAGCTTAACTAATTATTATGTGAAACAACAATCAGTTAGCAATTAGGTGCATTTATGACACTCAGATCACCCCAGAATTGCTCCCTGTTTGAAGGAGGAAGCCTAGTTAGCCCCCCTAAATGAAGGAGAAGGCTTAGCTGGCCTCCTTAACTCAGGGAGGGTGTGGTTGTGCTCATGCTAATGTCATAGTGTGCTCATCTAATTCCAAGTAATTCAATTAAACTTAGGATAGTTGGTAAATAAGCCAAAATTGACCAAATAAGTGTGCATGTTGGGTAAATGACTCCAACAAAAACAATAGCCTAGAATACTATACTTAAGTATAATATTAGAATCCTTAAAAAATACCCTCCATTGCATCCTCCAGTTATACATATAACATTCAGAATAGTAGGTTTGATTTCTATTATGTATTTTATTATTCCTTGATGTTAGTGGTGCCATTTCACTATACATAGAGAATTTAGCATATAGCATTCCTAAATAGTAGGAATTAATTATGATGAAATCATGTATTATTCCTTAATTCTAGTGGTACCCTTCATCTATACATATAGAATTCTAAATAGTAGACTTGGTTTTAATTGGGTCTTTCCTTATTCCTTAATACCAGTGGTATGCTTCAACTATAGACATATACCTAAATAGGAGGCTTGATTTTTTATTGCTCCTTTTATTATTCCTTGATCCATAGCATACTACTAATTCTTATATAACAATATTATTTTTATAGATTCATAGCTTCCATATTAAAGCATAACACTATTATTTGGGAAGATTTATAGTGTTAATATTTTACTATTGAGGGTTATGGTTGTGCTATTAATTCTTTGTTTATTAAATTTTGAATTGCAGCCTTAGTGTTTTTTTTTTTTTTAATCAAAATTTGAATTCTAATTGTAGTCTTAACTCTTTGTCTATGATTTTATGGGTATGTGATCATTTAATTTGGTGAATACTTTTATAGAATCTTCTTTTGAATATTTTTAGAGTACATTTTTTTATGGTTGTTGAGTGATATATTCTTATATATCAATTTTTGCTATCACTTTTAATCATGGACGACTTCCACCTTTGATGAAATTTAATATGAAGGGGGGATGGGGTGAATGTCCATCTATGAAAATTATTTCATTTGTTAGAAGTCCTTTATTCCATGGTAATCATTTATGTTAGCTTCCTTTTAACCATTCTCCCATACCCTTTGGTTTCAACCACTCATTATCCTCATGCAGATTTAAACTATGTAGAGTTATTTTCGTTACTATTGACTACCATTATTAGATTGTTCATTCCCCATAAATTTCAAAATGGAAGGAAAATTTAATATTTTAGGCAAGGTAGATGGTCATAAGTGAGCATAAAGGTTGGGAAATCTAGGAAACTTTACCCATGGAATTTTTCTACTCATAGATGCTTGAGAATCCATGAATTAACACTACAAGAGGTTCTCAAGCAACATAGAATAGGTTGAACTCCTTGTGCACACACTAGTAAACATGGTAAGGGTTGGATTTTCCAAGGAAACCATGGATTAGTGAAACGAAATTTCTTACTTATGTTTTCTGAGGAAGTTGGAAGGAGTATCATGTCTATAATGGATGCAAGTTCCTTTTATAGATTTGTATGAGCATTTGGCTAAGAATTGAGAGAATATTGGGTTATGGGATAAGAGATATAATTGTTGAGTCTAAGAACTCCCTTGTTTTCACATCATCTTACCCTATTTTCATATCCGTTTACATGGAATTTTAATCCTCATATTCTTTCATGTAACCTTATTCTACACCATTTTAATATTTATGTTGGATTAGGATCAATATTTTCCAATGCATTTATTTTACTATTTTAAGTGAATATATGATTAAATGTTAGAAAAATAGCATGATTTTGCATATGTTTGAAAATTGGGTTAGTTTGGTGATAATTACAAGAACTAGAATAGTTATTATATGACATGAAATCCTTGTAACTATGCAATTCATGGATCATATTCAAATTTCAATAATCAACCATGGAATATTTACTTTAGATTCAGGATGACCAACCAAGTATCTTATATCGAGAAGAAACATTGAGACCTTAGAAAGATTAGTGCGGCAAATGTCTTGGAGATATATTATAAGTTAATTTTTAGCTACTAGTTTTTAGCAAGTTGTTGAACCACACCATACATTTGTCAATCTACATTTATTATTTGTTATTTTAGTTTTAAAGAAAAAATATGTATAATAAAAAGTTCCTTCTCCATTTGAAGGATAGGACTTTTGGACAAAATGTTAAACTTATGATAGAGTGAATAACACTTCCCAATATTTATTTCATTATAGATTGTGATTATTTTGTATTTTATGATGCATGAGTGTAATGTTTTTTATTCTTTAGATATTTGTTTTTGTTGTTTTCAAAGGTTTTTCGAACCACAAATTTTCAAATAGTCAATTCTTTGGATTCTTTTTTTTTTATGCAATTAGGAGGTTTAATAAATTTAATTGCATTTTTCTAAGTGTGCATGGTGTGCATTTTTGGAAACCAAAATCTTAGGTCCTCTAAATTTAGAATATCATGTTATCATGTTCATTTGGCTAAGAAACCTTTCCCAAGGGTTGTCTATTAAGAACATAGAAGTATAAAGAAATCTAATTTTTTTCTTGCAAACTCGTTTGATGGGTTACTATATCTACCTAATTTCTCCTAGACTCTATCTCCTTAAAGCCTTCTTCCTTTAGGGTGAAGTTATCATAGGAAGATTGGAACCTTTGGGGCAGTTGTGTTCAGTATATCAATCACCCATTAACACTTTTCTATTGTTCTTAAAACATTTGAAGTCTTATTTGGAGAATTGATTTCATTATATTTGAATATTCTAGAAATATTTAAATTAAATTAATAATTACTTCATTGCTATGATTTCAAGTGACAAATTAATAGGATTGTTTGTTTGTAGATGATTTTGTTTTCTATAATATTTTTTGGGCTTTATTTAGTAATGTTGTTCATATATGTTTTGTATCCACGTCATAGATATTTTTGTATATTCTATGCAATATTTGGCTTATTAATATTTTTTGGTTTGTGTAGGCTGCAAATGATCTCAATATAAAAGATATTTTTGATTTGACATGTCACATTGTGGCATGTATGATCAAGATGAAGACCTTGGAATAAATAAGGAAAATGTTCAACATTAAGAGTGATTTTACTCCTGAAGAGGAGGAGGCCATTCTTAAAAGATAACGAGCTTTCAAATCATAGGGATATTAGTGTAGGTTTGTGGAAAAACAACATATATATATATATATATATATATATATTGTAGAAATAATAGATAAATTATATGTGCAATAATGCTAAGAAGAAGCACATGAAATAGATCTTGCTACTAAGAATTCTCACAAGGATACATAGGAAAAATAGAGAGAAGAAAAGAGAATGAATCACATGAATGAAGAGATGAATATTGGTGTGTATCCTTCCATTGAATAATTATGAATAATAGTGTACATAAATAGTACATCCCTCATAGGAAAATCAAATTGTATGGAAACAACTCATAAAGCTCAAAAAGGCTGACTTACCGAAATATAGCAAACCCCCATAGGTGGCTAAAGCACTTGCCAAATCTATTAAGGACCTCACGAGTTGGAAAAAGAATGAGTGAGTTGTCAAGGAGATGTAAATAACATGATAATACTAGAAAATGGAGAAAAACTAATGGAGGATGGGTTGGAAACAAAAGCTCCCAATTTCCTAGTTGACTAGCTTTTATCTTATCCATAGAAAAGCAGGAAAAGCAAAAAAAGTAGAATAAAGCAGAATCTGTTGTAAAGTTTTGTATACTAATTCTGGATGGTCAAAAGGTGGTCAAGATCAACCTAGAATTGGAAATAAATCATTCCTAGGATATAGATGGCATATATTGACTTTAAGGCGCAAGTGGATGCCAACTAATTAAGCTAGTGGGTGAATAATTAATCAAATAATGATTAATTATTTTATCCGAAGTTGTGAGTGGGTTTAATATATTCCAACACCCCCCTATAAGTCTGACTTTATTATTGTATGAAAAAAAATATAGATGCATATGGATGCATATAGGGCCCAGCAACGAGGCTATGGTCACCCTTTAACAATTATTATGTCCAAAAAAGTGAGGAAAGAGGCAAAACCACATGGGGAAAATCTTCCCTGAAGAAAGGACAACGCACAAAATTTTGAAATAATATGCCTTCAACATATCATTATCTTCACTTGAATCAGTTGAGTGAACTGCTTCTGGATGGAAGACTTGTTGACGAAATCATGAACTCCATGATCATGTGCTGGACTGTAGAACCTGCAAGAAGGAAGAGGAGAGACTCCTTGTATCTCATCATCTGATGAAGTAGGAGAATTATCTTAATGCTTCTTACTGCTGTCAAAATATGATCTACAAACATAATCTGAAATGGAAAAGAGATCTATGCATACTCCTTCCCAAAGAGTACAAAAAATAAGGTAATTTATTTCACACCCAATTCCCTAAATAGCTGCAAAATTGTGATGTGAATCACATGTAAATATTCCAATCAACTGTAGCACCTGTATAGATCTTATATGAGGTTTATAAAACTCTGATATATCAGAAAAATTAGCATATGGAACAGCAAACACAAAGGATTCAGTGGCTCCATGAGGATATAGGGCTAGACTAGGAAAATTATGAACAACTGGGGAAAACTGATAGGTGTAAAAATATGAATGATGGATGGGCTTAAGATCTGAACAATAAGTGTTTAGAAAAGATCCAAACATATTTAATATTAGTCCAAATATGACTAAGGACATGGATAAACAGCCAATGAAATATAGGAAAGACTTCAAACCATGTAATATAAATATCACTGCATAAGAGACCAATGAGGAATCAACTAGTGATCTTGGGATTTGTATAGTCTTTGGATTATTTTGAGGTATGGTAGATGGTATGGATGGTGGTATTATATGTGTATCAACCTGAAAATATGCTTCTAAATCAGAATCCAAAGGATCATATAAGCATATCAATAGACTCATGGGAATACACTGGTAATGAATCCTCTGTATGAAAGGAGGAAAGAATGAGATGTTCACAATCTTCAAGAAGGATCTGAGTATTGATGCCAAGAACAAAGTAGGATATGCTGAAGCACATGAGATCAAGTAAGGTAAGTGGTATGACACAAATAAGGCTTGATGTGGCTAAGAAAACATCCTGTAAGTCACTAGGTTGCGCACCATCAATGAGAGAGGTATGCAAGAGGTGTAAAGAATCTGGCACATAGATCTTAGAATCTAAGATAGGAGATTGAGAGAACAATGAATGGGTTATAGGATCATAATAAATATCAGCATCAGCTCCATATTTTACTTATTTTTCATCAATAGTATCACAAGAAGAAAAATCACCTTCAAGAGACACAGAAAAAGATGGCTCTTCAATATTTGCTTCTTCATTGAAGGAGGAAGCATTCAAATGAAAGAGGGAAGCAGCAACATGAACTGTATGAGAAAATTCTTCATCATGATCAACTTCATAATATAATGTATAGGCCAAGAAATATTTAGAGAGAGAACAAGAGGAGACGTTAGGTTCACTCCATGCTTCATCTTCAATTTCCTACAAACCAAAAGCTTTGTCCAAAATTTTCCAAAGCTCAAATGGATATTCAGTAGAATATATGAGATGATATATATTTGGAGACATTACCAAACACATAATTCCATAATATCTATCACAATTATTTACCCAATCAATCTTCTCTTCATAAGACTCAGGTTCACTCAATGCACCAATGGAGACATCAAAGAGACATTGCGTCTTCAAGTATGGACTCATCCTTGGCTTCCAATCGGCATAGTTGAAAGGAGATAGTAGAGGAAATTTTGAATACATATTGAATTTTTTGATATGATCTAGTAGATACTCTCTGCAACCTGCAAAACAAACTAGGAGAAAATCTTGTAAGCTAGACAAGCTCTTCTTCAAAGAGGGATAGGAGACTAGAAGCGCTCCTCAACTCTGTAGAACTTGATCAACCTTGTAGCTCTGATACCATGTAGAAATAATAGATCAATGATATGTGCAATGATGCTAAGAACAAGCACAGGAAATATAACTTGCTACTAAGAATTCTCACAAGCATACACAGGAAAAATAGAGAGAAGAAAAGAGACTGAATCACATGAATGAAGAGATGAATATTGGTGTGTATCCTTCCATTGAATAATTATGAATAATAGTGTACATAAATAGTACATCCCTCATAGGAAAATAGAGTTGCATGGAAACAAATCATAAAGCTCAAAAAGGCTAACTTACCAAAATATAGTAAACCCCCATAGGTGGCTAAAGCACTTACCAAATCTATCAAGGACCTCACGTGTTGGAAAAAGCATGAGTGATTTGTCAAGGAGATCAAAATAACATGCTAATCCTAGAAAATGGAGAAAAAATAATGGAGGATGGGTTGGAAACAAAACATCCCAGTTTCCTAGTTGACTAGCTTTTATCTTATCCATAGAAAAGCAGGAAAAGCAGAAAAAGCAGAATAAAGCAGAATTTACTGTAAAGTCCTGTATACTAATTCTGGATGGTCAAAACGTGGTCAAGATCAACCCAGAATTGGAAATAAATCATTCCTAGGATATAGATGGCATGTATTGACTTTAAGGTGCAAGTGGATGCCAACTAATTAAGCTAGTGGGTGAATATTAATCAAATAATGATTAATTTTTTTATCCTAAGTTGTGAGTGGGTTTCATATATTCAAACATATATATATATATATATATATATATATATATATTCCTACACCATGGTGTTTTTCTTTATTGTAGTTTATAAATTGTTCATACAACTATATTCTAGATCTTACATTGTTTGGATTCATTGACTTATTATAATACTATGGTGGACTTTGAAAATGAGGACTATGGTTTGGTTTAGGTGAATCATTTTGTTGATTAATTTTTAAATTTATTAGAGGAACATTTGCAATGGTATTTGTCATTTTGAAATTTTGATAAACATCGCAAATACTTCTATTAAGTCTGTTATGTTTTATTGCTGTGTGATTATTATTTTTCTTTCCTAGAGAAATTGTCTATACATGAGGCATGTTTCTTGGAGTAACATGAATTACAATGATTAATTTTTGTGGATTGAGATAATCAATGTCATAGTATTTTGTTTTTTGATGTAGAATGCTATTGATTTGTTGTCCAAAAAAATGATAGTGCTAGATTTCATGTCTCGCTTCTATGAAAATAGTTTTGATTCATGTGTAACATTTGACATAATAATTCAACAATGATTTCCTTTGGGAGTGGTATTCTTTACTATGTGATTAAAAAAGTTAGAGTTGTTGCTTGTTTTTTTATTTGGTCTTTATTATTCTTTTATCACATTAGTATCCTTCAACTATACATATAACATTCACAATAGTAGGTTTGATTTTTATTATGTATTTTATTATTCCTTGATCCTAGTGGTACCATTCCACTATACATAGATAATTTAGGATATAAAATTCCTAAATAGTAGGAATTAAGTATTATGATATCTTGTATTATTCCTTAATATCAATGGTACCCTTTAGATATGCATATAGCAATCCTAAACCATAGACTTGATTTTGATTGATTCTTTAATTATCATGTAATCCTAGTGGTATGCTTCAATAATAAAGATATACCTAAATAGGAGACTTTATTGTTTATTGGGACTTTTATTATTCCTTGATCCATAGTGTATTGTTAATGCTTCTATAACAAACTTATTTTTAGGGATTCATATCTTCAATATTAAACCATAACACTATTATTTGGCTAGATTTATAGACTCAATCTTTTAATTTTGAGGGATATGGTTGTACTATTAATTATTTGTTTATCAAAATTTGAATTCTAGCCATAGTTTTTTTTTTATTATCAAAATTTGAATTGCCATTGTAGTCTTCACTCTTTGTCTATCATTTTCTAGGTATGTGATCATTGTTTTCGGTAAATAATTTTATGGAACCTTATTTTGGATAATTTTAGAGCATAATATTTTGGGGGATGTTGATTGAATCATTCTTATTTATCATTTTTTGTTTTTAATTTTAATTGTGGATGGCTTACACCTTTGATGAAATTTAATATGAAGGGTGAATGGGGTAGATGTACATCTATGAAAGTTATGTGAGTTGTAAAAAATTCTTTATTCCATGATGATCATTTATGTTAGTTGTATTTTAACCATTATCACATACCCTTTTGTTTCAACCACTCATTATCCTCATGTATATTTAAACTATGTAGAATTATTTTTCTTACTAGTTACTACCATTATTAGATTGTTCATTCCCCATAAATTCGAAAGTGGAACAATAATTTAATATTTTAGGTAAAGGAGATGGTTTTAAGTGAGCATAGAGGTTGGGAATTCTAGGAACCTTTACCCATGGAGTTTTTCTACTTATATATGCTTGAGAACCCACAAATTAACACTATAATAGGCTCTCAAACAACATAAAACGGTTTGAACTCCTATTGCACACACTAGTAAACATTGTAAGTGTTGGATCTCCAAGGAAACTATGGATTGGTGGAAGGAATGTCGTGATTGTATTGTGTGGGGAATTTGCAAGGAGTGTGATGGGTATAATGGCTGTTATTTCCTAATATAGATTTGTATGGGTATTTGGATAATACTTGATAGAATATTGGGTTATAGGATAAGAGAGATAATTGTTGAGTCTAAGAATTTAATTATTTCACGTCCTTTTACCAAATTTTTGTATCCTTTTACATGGGATTTTAATCCCCATATTCTTTAATGTAACCCTATTATACTACATTTTAATATTTATGTTGGATTAGGGTTACTATTTTCCAATGCATTTATTTTACTATTTTAAGTGAATTTATTATTAAATGTTAGAAAAATACCATGTGTTCGCATATGTTTGAAAGTTGGATTAGTTTGGTGTTAATTAAAAGAACTATACTAGTTATCGCATGGCATGAAATTGTTGTAACTATGCAATTCATGGATCAATTAAAATTTCCTTAGTCAACCATGGAATATTTCCTTTTGATTCAGGATGACCATTCAAGTATCTTGGATGGAGAAGAATCATTGATCTCTCAAAAAGATTAGTTAGTAAAGATATTAGAGATATATTATGAGTTGATTTTTAGTTGTTATCTTTTAGCAAGGTTTTGAACCACATCATATATTTGTTGATCTACATTTATTATTTGTTATTCTAGTTTTAATGAAAATTTATGTAAAAAAAAGTTCCTTCTCCATTTTAAGGATAGGACTTTTGGAAAAAATGTCAAACTTATGATAGAGTGAAAAGAAAAGAAAAAACATAATCATATGATTTCAAAAACCCATAAATAAATATTCCATCGATAGAAAATTCATCGATGAATCCCTTTGTATGAAGTGTTCCACTTAAGGTGCATCTTGAGATAGGGTTTATTCTTAGCATAGATTGTAGTAAAATTAAATTTACAGAAATGGGGGCTAAAATCCTATATTTAAAACCTTCAATCGAGCTATTAGCTCAACATAGGTTTTAAAATTCTCGATTGAGATCTTATTTATTTTTTAAATACCCCAATTGAGATTTTAGGGTGCTCGCACGAAGTTCGTTCCACTTTTTGGTGCCACTTAGGAAATCAGAAACGCACTTCCGAAGTGCAAATCAAGAACGCATATGCATTATTGATGGTATGTTCAGAATAACCCAAGCCCAAACACAAGGCTAAGGTTCATGAAAACGTATCGCGTATGCGATATATCACATATGAATTTTGTAATGTTAAATATTCCATATGCGATATATCGCATATATGATATGCAACATTTACAAAATGCATATGTGATATATCGCAAGTGCGATATATCGCATATGCATTGTGTAAATGTTTAATATCGCATATGCGATATTTAACATTATTGTTGGAAGGATTGTTAAATGATAATAATGGATGTGGAAGACACGGTTGATACCTATCCATACTAATGATACCCATCCATGCATCATGTTGTTTCTTTGCGTCCATACATCATGTTGGTTCCTTGCTTCATGCTTCAATGTTGCTTCATTAAAGGTGATGGTTCATGGGATGATATGAGTAGGGTGGATTTTTTAGGTTTTATGAAGAAACCATTGTGGAGGATATACTATCTAAAGATATTTGAAATGTAGAGATCGAAATCCATGATTTTAGAGTAACCATTCAACAACCCTTCCATCTCACTCTCTTCTTCCACTACCTTCCCAATGAAGGTTTCCTACTTCCAACAACACCCAATCAATCAATTTCATTTTGATATTTGCATTGGATGGACTACAATAGAAAGGTCCAAAACATATCTATAGATATGAGTAGGGTGGATTTTTTAGGTTTTATGAATAAACCATTGTGGAGGATATATGATCTAAAGATATTCGAAATGTAGAGATCGAAAGCCATGATTTTAGAGTAACCATTCAACAACCCTTCCATCTCACTCTCTTCTTCCACTACCTTCCCAATGAAGGTTTCCTACTTCCAACAACACCCAATCAATCAATTTCATTTTGATATTTGCATTGGATGGACTACAATAGCAAGGTCCAAAACATATGTATAGATTTTCCTAGAATTTATTGTTCATACAAAACAATATGGCATAAATGAAAAATGTTAATTATATATATGGTTCTATTCGAGTTTGTTTGAATAGAATGTTTGCGCCAATATTGTAATCTCAGAAGGAACAAGATCAATCATGTAATTTTTCATAGCCTCCATAGTATAATGATCTTTGAATGACACTCTTTTCATCATTCCTACTCTTTTCAACCTTCCATCAAGTAATAAATAGGCAAGCCTAAATTTTTCTTCATTAACATATGAGCTATTAATACACAATAATCCATTTGGTATTGTATCATGAATTCTTCCAATTAAATCATATCTGGATAGAACAAGGAATGTAAGAGGACTCATAAATGTTTCTTACATACCATAAGATATTTAGTGCTTGTAAGTTGAAAGCAGTATGTGCGAAGGGAAATAATGATCAATGATATTAAATAATAACAAAATAGTGATATTATCTCCACAAAGTAGTATGTTAACATTGCATAGTACATATGGCTAATAATGGATCTCCACAACGTGCCTAGAAAATATACACAAATGATACCACATATTCCCCTTGATAAAAAAGCATGCAATATAGTGTTTCTTACTTTTCAATATCGCATATGTAATATATCGCATATGCAATATATATCGCAAGTGTGATATATCACAAGTGCAATATATCACATATGCGATATTGAAAATCAAAAATAAAAAATAAAATAGAGGCTACAAGCCCCTCAAATTTCATTTGCATAGGATCGGGACAGCGAAAAACCACAAGGGCGACATAGCGCAAGTGCGATTTGCATTTTAGCTTTTCAAGGTCGAGTTCAAGGTGGATTGCTCCAATGGAAGGTAAATGCTAGATTATCCTTTTCACTTAGTCTTCCATTCTTTAATTTTTTCCATAATTTCATTGTTTGTATAATTATTTTAAACAAATTTAAAAAAAAAAATTGAATGTTCAATCAAATAATGATTAAAATTAAAATAACTTGTAGTTTTTCGTTTAAATCTTAACAGACAACACAAATGAACAACACAATGTGGAAAACCCACCCTCTAATAACCCACAACAACCTAATGCACAACCTAACCCAAACCCGGAGGGAGAACAAGATAGAAACGCACAAATTATTGTGCCCTTGGTGTCATTGAGGCGCCTTAGCTCATCTATTAGAGGGGGGATTGTTTGAGAGAGTCTTTAACCGATGCCTTGGACACAATAACAAACACAATTTATGATTCCCAAGGAGCTCTGTACAACATTACCTCGTACAGCGAATCCAGGAGGCAATACTACTCCAATGGGTTGACTCATAAAGACATCAAAGCCCTTAAAATTACAAAAGACCAGTTATTTTCATTATTCCAAGACCCTAGCACCGGATTGCTTCCACCAACCAGTCGAGCACACATTTCCATAGACTAGTGCATTGAACCAAATATAAATGCCAATTGGATGGATTGTTGGTATATGGTCTTTGATGAAGACCCCCATGGGAATAGGGACATCCCATTTTATTTCCTTAGGAAGTTGTATGTAGAATTCATCCTAGGGAAACATGTTAACTAATTCGATCTCTTAGGTAACCAGGGTGTTGGTCATGGGATGCCCCAAGATAGGGAAGGTGCTAGGACAGATCCTAACCATGTGCCACGCCCACCATGCACACCAAAACCCCCTTGGGTATATCCTCCTATAGGTCCTGTGATTGAGTATACAAAAGAGGCATTATTTGACATGGCAAATACATCACTTTAGCATGGGACTGATGTCCAAGGCAATGTAGACCAAGGGGTTGGAACTTCTAAGGTGGGCCCATCTAAAGATCATAGAGGAGATGCAGAGTCTTCAGAGCGTCGTGTTACTCCACACCCTTGCACATCGTGTGGAGGCATATGCCATGGCCCTGCTTCCAACTTTCAAGACGATGGATTACTTCGCTTTGTAAGTAAAACTCATTATTTTCATATTATATTTTGTTTCATGTCAAAATGTTCAATTGTTTCATAGTTTATTTCTATTTAATTATCTAACAAATTATGTGAACAAATATGCAGCTGGTGTCCCATGCCACACCACAGTCACATAGTCCACCGACGAATGTTGAGAACATTGATGCAGCTATCAATATTGCTTATGGGTTTGGTTCTTCACCAATAGGGGTAATAACTATACTTGTTAATTTGTCAACTTTATTTACATATTTATAGTATAGATTGTAACATTCAATATGTATCCTAATTGTTATACAACATGTTTTATGTAGTTTGACTAGGATGAGTATATTGTATCATAGCCTAATCCCTCTCATGCAGAGGTAGATTTGCAGACACAGGTATTATTTGAAATATGCTTTTAATTATATGCTTCTATTTATGTTTCGCTTTCTTTGGAAAAAGCATTTTGTAACTTGTATCGCTTTGACATATGTTACTTTATGCAGGAACCTATTGTGATAGTGGTGCTTGAAGAGCACCAAAGCGAGGTTGTTGTCAACCCACGTCTCCCCCCCAGCCAGGTATGTATGTTTCGGTTTCTTTGGTAGTTCATCATTTTCCTTCTAGGTAGTATATATGT
Source organism: Pseudotsuga menziesii (assembly GCA_001517045.1). NCBI lineage: Eukaryota > Viridiplantae > Streptophyta > Pinopsida > Pinales > Pinaceae > Pseudotsuga > Pseudotsuga menziesii. The sequence continues at coordinate 400,487 of LPNX010342124.1, forward strand.
CTCTGATTCACTATTTTATATGAAATTGACATATATATGTTACTTTATATGCAGGCCCCTAGTGAGGCACCGGTGCATGAAGAGCACCAAACCAGTGGCCCACCTTTGACAGGCAAGCAGGTATGTTTATGTAGATCACTTTCTTTGTATGTTTGTGTACATATCCTTCTCTGATTTGGTGCTTGAAGAGATCCAAATTGGTGACCCTCTCCCCCCCCCCCAAGGTACATGTATATTTGTTGACATTGGCATATATATATATATTGTTTTTATGCAGCCTGATAGTGAGCAAGTGGTGCAATAAGAGCACCCAATCAGGGTTGCTGTTAGTGAGGCACCAAGAACCATGATTACTTACTGATGTACAGTAAGTAGAAATGTTATTTTGGTTTTGGAATTTGAACAAATGTACATAGAATTTTTAAAGGTTGGTAAATTAACTTACAAAATCTGGTTTTTCTGCAGTCTCCACTGATGAGACCTATCCCTCTTGTTCAACGATGGGGATCACCAGTGAGCAGTCGCAAAAGAAAGCTACACTTCTTCGAAGACTCTAGTAGTGGTAGAAAAATGGGGGATAATTAGAAAAAATGTATAGGGGGCATACATAGATGTAATTTTTTGTTCATATGTACACACACATGTGTATTTTGATCCACTATCTTGTATTATGGCCATGTGGCATGGCAATTTTTGTACAACATTATTGATATACATATATAACATAAAGAAAGGTTCAAATTTATACATATATATGGTTGACTTGATCTTGGAACATGATATCATGGTTAACTTGGTCTTGGAACATGATATGTGTGGTCCGTGCATGTGTGCTAACTTAAATGAATTTCCAATACTTAAAGGAAGAATTTAAATGACTCATCAACTTTTTAACATCATACAATTTTAACATACAATAACATACCCTAATTTACACATAGTAACACACACTAACATACTCTACAATTCTAACATACACACAATAGCATACTCTACATTACCCTACGACACTAACATCATACCATACTATGATACAATAACATGTACCATAACATACAGTACTAATAATATGCACCATTTAACACTAAGTCATGCATTCCTTTGTAATATATACCATATCATACCCTACAATACCATATCATACTAGTTCATCATACCATACTAACATACATCATGTACCCTACAAACCCTAAATTGGTTGAAGTAAACCCTAGTTGGTGCATGCAAATTTGTGTTCATGAAAGCCTAGTTGGTACATGCAAGTATTGGTGTTCATGTGTTTCTAGTTCCCTCTCCTAACTTGCATGATTGCTCACTAAGCCCTAGTTCCATCTCATACATTGGTAACCCTAGTTGGAGCATGCAAATTGTTGTTCATGAAAGCCAAGTTGGTGCATGCAATTATTTGTAATCATGTGTTTCTAGATCCCTCTCTTAACTTTCAAATTGCTCACTAAACCCTAGTTCCATCTCATACCTTGGTAACCCTAGTTCCACCATGGGCCTTTAATTCCATCTCGTCAAAATACCCCAATAGATAACAGCAGACAAAATACTACATGATCTTTGTAAATGTGCCAATTTCAAAAATTGTCCAAATATAATAATAATATTAGTATAGAAAATATCCAAAAACACAAATAGTATTATACATCCAAAAAACTGTATGAACCAAAATATTATCTAACTCATCCAAAATAGTGAAATATATACATAGATATTACATGTCACCTTTATTTGAATCACAAGGAAGAAACCAAATAGGGCCCTTCAATTATCTCTTCTAACTCCATATCTTCTAGAATTTGACTTGCTTCAGGAAGAGAATCAACAATAATGTTTAGTTCCCAAAAACATGCTGAAAATAAATGTACTAAAGAGTAGTAGTATTTGACAATTAGGTCTTGTTTAACATCCAATTTATAGTGAGATCCTAGTCAACAAAAACCTAGAGAGTTTTTACACCACCATTGAAAGCACATTTCATCAAGAGCATTGAGGCCATTAATTATGCAAAGTTGATTGTTCCAATGCAAGTTCCAACTTTATACTTACTGACATGCATATCAAAGAAAAATAAGATGCCTTGTGATACTAAAATTTAGATCACTTTGATATGCACCATCAAGGAAACCCATGAATTTGATATGTAAGCTACCATGGGAAAATAATTAGATACATGTGTTTAGTGTAATTTTTGAGACAATGCTTGAATAAGAGATTAATTCTTGAACAAAAGAATGATTTTTTCCTCAAATAGAATTAAGAACTAAGTTCATCCCTAGCCAAATCCCCCATATGACCATGTACAAATAATTACTTTAAACATTTTGAGTTCTCTTTTTCCATACCAATGCCACTAACAATCATAATAAAATCACATCTCATACCTTGTTCCGTCTAATAAAGCACATCTCATAACTTGCATGATTGCTCACCAAACCCTAGTTGGACATCTCATACCTTGTCTTGACCCTAATTGGAGCATGCAACTTGGTGACTCATGAAAGCATAGTTGGTGAATGCAAGTATTGGTGATCATGTGTTTCTATTTCACTCTCATAACTTGCATGATTGCTCACCAAACCCTATTTGGATATCTCATACCTTGTCTTGACCCTAGTTCGAGCATGTGAAACTTGGTGATTCATGAAATCCTAGTTGGTGCATGCAAGTATTGGTGATCATGTGTTTGTAGTCCACTCTCCTAACTTGCATGATTTCTCACCAAACCCTAGTTCCATCTCATACCTTGTCCTGAGCCTAGTTGGAGCATGCAACTTGGTGACTCATGAAAGCCTAGTTGGTGCATGCAAGTATTGGTGATCATGTCTTTCTATTTCACTCTCCTAAATTGCATGATTGCTCACCAAACCATATTTGGACATCTCATACCTAGTCTTGACCCTAATTGGATCATGCAACTTGGTGACTCATGAAAGCCTAGTTGGTGTGCATGCAAGTATTGGTGATCATGTGTTTCTAGTTCACTCTCCTAACTTGCATGATTGCTCACCGAACCCTAGTTGGACATCTCATACCTTGTCTTGACCCTAGTTGGAGCATACAACTTGGTGACTCATGAAAGCCTAGTTGGTGTGCATGCAAGTATTGGTGATCATGTGTTTCTAGTTCCCTCTCCTAACTTGCATGATTGCTCACCAAACCCTAGTTCCATCTCATACCTTTTCTTGAGCCTAGTTGGAGCATGCAACTTGGTGACTCATGAAAGCCTAGTTGGTGCATGCAAGTATTGGTGATCATGTGTTTCTAGTTCACTCTCCTAACTTGCATGATTGCTCACCAAACCCTAGTTGGACATCTCATACTTTGTATTGAACCTAATTGGAGCATGCAACTTGGATTCTAATTTGTACATGGCAATGTAATTAAATGTATATTAAACTAAAAACATCAAGAAATGTAAATTTCAACAACTCGAGAGCTTGTTATTTTCCGAACTATATTTGGTGGTGTCTAAAGACACCATTCGTGGTGCCTCCAATGTGCTGTAGATGGTTTTTGTATCCTAGGCACACGAAAGGCTAGACATTAGTAACATCATAAGAAATAAAGAGAACCCAATGAAAATGTGCAAACATGGTTAATAGATAACTCACCTGAGGTTGTATGATCGTGTTAATAGTGTCCAGTATCCTCTGAATAATATTATGTCTGTGAATGGTATCTGTCAATCACAGGTTTATTACATTGGTAATATAGTAAGGATAAATAATGGAAATTGTGCTTCAGCATTCACTTTTGAAAAGGTTAAATAATGCACCTGACAATGCACTCATACAAGTAGGCCATCCTGATCATATCTGGTGACGATGGTGTCCATCAATCTTTCGTGCTCTATATGAGGTAGCAAGTATCGTACATGTGACCTATTTTTGTGAGAAAGTGTGTGGATCTTGATGTTTATACCAAATACTAGGTTGGTGAAGTGGTATACAATAGCTCCTGGTCTATAATCCTGATATACATACCCACCCTTCCTTTTCTGTTGTGCTGCAAGTGTCAAGTACTCCCCCTTTATAACCATCGAGCCAGTTGGAAATTAAATATTTTCATCATCTGTAATAGGTTCTAGAAGGGTTTGTTTCCCCTCTAAGCAACGTGCCAACCAATAGTCAGAACCCCATTCATTATTTTTTGGGGCAACCACTGCATATATATGACCTGTGAAAGGAAATAGGTTGAGTTAACAATACATTTTGTAAATAAGGTCTTGCATTTCTAATTTCTACATAAATTAAATTCTACAAAGGTCGAGTAAACAATACATAAATGCATTTTATTATTTAGGTACTACTCATGTACCTGCTTGTATGAGATCTAATATGTGATCATAGTCTGTAGAAATATGTGTCTGATCATCTTCCAAATGGTCTATTTCATTACCCCCATTGAAATTGGTGCCAAGTGTCACTCGATCCTATGTATCAACGGTATACGTATGCTCACAATCACCCCATTCATCGATGCTATAGGAACTACAAAAGCAAGCCTTCAATCTTGTCCAAATTTGTAGGGCTGAGTTGTCTGAGCTTCTAATTGAACGAAACTGTCGAGTTCCATGCAATGTGTTGACCTGAGGTGTTTTTGATTGGTCCACATTTGTAACCTCCTAGAATATTCTTCACACTAAGTGTTTTGCTTGTTTCCTGTTCTCCCATGACAGATGCACACCATTGGACTATAGATGCAACATCTTGAAGGCGAGCACCTGTAAACTTCATCTCTTCCCTTCGAAGGGCAGTTTTAATGCATGCACCAGCACCATTGTGCTCTCCTTTTCCATGACCAGTTTCAAAGTAGTTCCATACATGTGGCACCTTGTATTTTATGTGCAACAAACATAACCATTCAAATACATGTGCATTCTTGAGCTGTCCAGCATAACCATCTGACCAAATGAAATGACGATAAAATGGTATATCCATAGCTATCACATGATCATAGAATAATTTAAAGCAATGTTGCATGTAATGAATGTCATGGTTCTGGTCGTCACTTATGTAGAAGTGACTTTCTTTCAGAATCACATGTTTCTCTTCATTGCTATCTTGCCCATGTCGATACGTGATATGCACCATTATGCTCACCTGCTCTGAGTGATAGTATTGACTTTGAATTTCATTTGTGGTTGTAGGGTGTAATTTTCCGCAAAGTCAACCACTAACAATATTGTTCCAAGAGGAAAGGTGTCCCGGCATATTCTGAATTGTTCATCTTGCCACCGTGCCATATAGACATGTTGAATGTACTGTTGGATCTTTCCACGAAACTCTAGAATAAAATCACATACTCGCACCTGGTACATGAATATTAATATGTCAATAAACCACATAAAAAAATGTGTACATGAATATTAATTTTTCAATATTCAATAATTTACCTATGAAGTCACCAATTTAATCTTCCTACTTTCTTTCCCATCATTTAGCTGATATGTCTCATACTGATAGTTCTGTTTCTCAACAATTGCATTCCCGAATACTTGATCTTCACTTTCATGGATGCAATCAGACCATAAGGATAGCCACCACAATTGTTGCAAGAACCGTCTCCACATTGTTTTAAACAATGTGTCTTCCCATCTTGCCTCGGACACATGATGCTATGGATGAAATCTCTGGATGACATTGGTGGTACTGTACTTGAGCATTCCTGCACATGGTTCGGATGCAAAAAACAACGTATTGTGCAAATGTATGGTAATATAGGTAAAAATCTATTTGGTATCTACAACAACAAGTGTTCCAAATGGTATTGATTCTAACATACCAAGGCTTGCATTTTTCAAAAGATCTTTTCCTGAGCCTTAGCTCAATGTGTGCAACTTTAAACATCTCGAACAGTTGAGTTTGTGTCATGTCAAGATAATTCTTAACATGAGGTTCAATGTGATGAGAACCCCTACAATGTTTTAACACATCCTTCATGTTAGAAGAAGGCCTAGTGTTATCATGCCAAAACATTTGCACTAGGCCCTTCACTGCTTCGACTAACTTCATGTCTTTGCGGGGCAACCTACCGCTAAATGCCCATAATGTTTCTGTTTGTCCCTCTACAACAAGGTTGTCTCTTCTTATTGAATATTTTTTAAGTGTCTTTGGATGTAAAGGAACAATTTGTGATGTGCATTTAAGTAAACGATGGTGTCTTGTGGATCTACATACAATTGATTCAGCGAATACATGACGAGCCACATTACAGTCTTTTGAACAAGTTTTTTTACCAATCGATGTGAATGCAACAACAAGAGATTTAACAATGCGATTACTTGATTCGATATTCTTCATTGTTGTTATGCCTAAATTTCTTCTAACAATTTCCATATTTCTAGATTTAATCAAAGCTAAAAACAGTTGGCATTTACCAGCTTCGGATTTGTTATCAAAATATTGTTTCATTATTTGAGAAGAATGACGAAGGATAGTGTGTTTAGCCACCTTACCTTCCATGAAAGTCAATCCGCTCTCGTACACTTGTATTAATTTAGGAGTTCTCTTTCATTTTGACGCAAATTTCTTGTCATTTGAAATGCTAGAGTGACGTTTACATCCACTACCGACTCACAACTTCGATTAGGACATTGAACCACCAAACATGGTTGTTGCTGAGTCACATTTACATTGGGAGTAACATAATTATTGAACTCTTCACAAGATTGTCCATCTATTAATGGATAAATAATATCAACTTCCATATAACCAGCTTCTTTTAATGCTGCATTATCTTCCTCAGCCTCTACGTTAGGTATCTGTTGAGGGGGAATGGGAACTATTTTCTCATGTAATGAACGTCGATTTTCTTGAATCTTCCCTTTTTTTGTTTTTTATTTTCTACTTCTTCTCGTGTAAGCACCTTCCTTGCTGGATTTCGTCCTCAATTACATACATTCCCCATTGAAATCCACCCAAACCTGTACAAAACTATGGAATTATGTATGTAATGATAAAAAATTGCATGTCAAACAGTTCTCTGTGTGCGGGTTCAAATGAATTATGTCTTTTGATACATTAAAGCTAGCCAACACGACGCCACCCTACATTTTCTATAAAACACATATCGCATATGCGATATTGAATTCCATATTTTTAATGAATGGGCAGGCTTTTACATGTTTTCCATAACGCATATGCGATTTAGTGCTCAATGAAAATGTGCAATTTACATTTATCTAGATATGATGAGGATGAGGGTGATGAACATTGAGGGTGTCCATGAGCATGATGATGATGAGTATGAGGGTGAGGGTGTCGATGAGGATGAGGGTGAGGGTGTCGATGATGATGAGGATGAGGGTGAGGGTGTTGATGATGGTGAGGATGAGGCTTATCAACAATGATGATGAGGATGAGGATGAGGATGAGGATGAGGATGAGGATGAGGATGATGATGATGATGATGATGATGATGACCATGATGATGATGATGAGGATGAGGGTAATGGTAATTCTGAGGATGAGGGATGATGATGATGATGACAAGGATGGTGATGATGATGATGATGACAAGGATGGTGATGATGATGATGATGATGAGGATGATGGTAAACAATGATGGTGATGATGAGGAGGATGATGACTATGATGATGATGATGAGGATGAGGGTGATGATGATGATGATGATGATGATGATGAGGATGAGGGTGATGATGATGATGATGATGATGATGATGATGATGACCATGATGATGATGATGATGATGATGATGATGAGGATGCGGATTATGATGATGATGAGGAGGAGGAGGAGGATGTTGAGGATGTTGAGGATGAGGGTGTCAATGAAGATGATGAAGATGAGGATGAGTATGATGAGGAGGAGGAGGAGGAGGAGGAGGAGGAGGAGGATGAGGGTGATGATGAGGATGAGGATGATGGTGATGATGAAGATGATGATGATGATGAGGATGAGGATTACGATGATGATGATGATGGTGGTGAGGATGCTGATGATGTTGAGGATGAGGGTGTCGATGAAGACGATGATGATGATGAGGATGATGAGGATGAGGATGAGGGTGATGATGAGGAGGATGATGACTATGATGATGAGGAGGAGGATGAGGGTGATGATGATGATGACCATGATGATGATGATGACCATGATGATGATGATGATGATGATGACCATGATGATGATGAGGAGGATGAAGGTGATGAACGATGATGATGAGGATCGACGTTGATGATGATGAGGATGAGGGTGATTATAATTATGAGGATGAGGGTGATGATGGAGATGATGATCAGGATGATGGTGATGAGGGGGAGGATGATGAATTTGATGATGAGGATGAGGATGAGGGTGTTGATGAAGATGTTGATGATGGTGAGGATGAGGGTGATGAACGATGCTGATGAGGGTGATGATGATCAGGACGATGAAGGTGACAATAAAGAGGATGATTAGGATGATGGTGATGATGAGGAGGAGGATAAATATGATGATGATGATGAGGATGACTGTGTTGATGAAGATGATGATGATGGTGAGGATGAGGGTGATGAATGATGGTGATGAGGATTGAGGTTGATGATGAGGAGGATGAGGGTGATGATGATGATGAGGATGAGGGTGATGATGAAAATGATGATGAACAATGATGGTGATGATGAGGAGGATGATGAATATGATGATGATGATGAGGATGAGGGTGATGATTATGATGATGATGATGATGATGATGACCATGATGATGATGATGAGGATGAGGGTGATGATGATGATGATGATGATGATGATGATGATGATGACCATGATGATGATGATGAGGATGAGGGTGATGAGGAGGAGGAGGATGAATATGATGATGATGATGAGGATGAGGGTGATGAGGAGGAGGAGGAGGATGGTGATGATGACCATGATGATGATGATGACAACCATGAGGATGAGGGTGATGATGATGATGACCATGATGATGATGATGATGATGATGATGATGATGATGATGATGGAAACGACGATGAGGATGAGGATGAGGGTGATGAGGAGGAGGAGGAGGATGAGGGTGATGATGATGATGATGATGAGTATGAGGATGATGACCATGATGAAGTTGATGCAGATGAGGGTGATGATGATGATGATGATGATGAGAATGACAATGATGATGATGGTGATGAGGATGAGGGTGATGATGAAGAGGAGGAGGATGAGGGTGATGATGATCATTAGGTTGATGATGATGATGATGACCATGATGAAGCTGATGAGGATGAGGGTGATGCTGATGATGATGAGGATGAGGATGAGGATGATGAGGAGGAGGAGGAAGATGAGGGTGATGATGACAATGATGACATGATGATGATGATGAGAATGAGGGTGATGATGAGGATGATGAGGATGAGGATGAGGATGAGCATGATGACGGTGATGATGATGATGATGATGAGGATGACCATGATGAAGCTGATGAGGATGATGGTGATGATGATGATGATGATGATGATGGTGATGAGGATGAGGGTGATGATGATGATGATGATGATGATGATGACCATGATGATGATGATTAGGATGAGGGTGATGATGATGATGAGGTTGACGATGAGGATGATGAGGATGAGGATGAGGATGATGACGGTGATGAGGATGATGATGACCATGACGACCATGATGAAGCTGATCAGGATTAGGGTGATGATGATGATGATGATGATGAGGATGAGGATGATGAGGATGAGGATGAGGATGAGGATGAGGATGATGATGATGACGATGATGACGATGATGACCATCATGATGTTGATGAGGATGAGGGTGATGATGAGGAGGAGGAGGAGGATGAGGATGGTGAGGATGAGGATAAGGATTAGGATGAGGATGAGGGTGATGATGATGATGATGATGATGATGACGATGATGACCATGATGATGCTGATGAGGATGATGGTGATAATGATGATGGTGCCGATGAGGATGATGATGTTGATGATGATGACCATGATGATGCTAATGAGGATAAGGGTGATGAGGAGGAGGAGGAGGAGGAGGAGGGTGATGATGAGGATGAGGATGAGGGTGACGATGAAGCTAATGAGGATGAGGCTGATGATGATGATGATGAAGCTAGTGAGGGTGATGGTGAAGATGATGATGATGAACAATGATGATTTTGAGGAGGAGGAGGAGGATGATGACTATGATGATGATGAGGAGGATGAGGATGAGGGTAATTATGATGATGAGGAGGATGAGGATGAGGGTAATTATGATGATGATGAGGATGAGGGTCGTGATGATGATGAGGATGACGGTGATGAACAATGATGCGTTAGGACAAAAACAAATTAGTTAAAACAAAACACATATGCGTTATAGATTTATCATATCGCATATGCGATATGAATAAGCTATAACGCATATGCATTATATCGCATCTGCATTATATCTTATTCATATCACATATGCGATATGAATAAGCTATAACACATATGCGATATAACGCATATGTGATATAGTTTATTCATATCGCATATGTGTTATATCACATATGCGAGATGAATAAGCTATACTGCATATGCATTATTTTAAAATTTAAATAATTGGTGGGATTAAGGTTTGGCATTAGGTTTCGAAGCAGCTTCGGAATACTGAACCTATTGGCTAGGACAAATCAACCAGGGCTATTTCTTGTCTTTTAGAACTCTATCAATATTCTCAGTTTAGATTGCGTGTTTTGATATGACATACACAATATTTTTTTTAATGAAAATGTAGGATATTGTAGAATACGAAATGATGATTGTGAATATGTAATTTTTTCCTTCAAAACTATGTTTTATTTTTTTATAATTATTTTTCTAAATGACACACGTCAATTTTAAAAAATACATGCATCGATTGTTTGTTATATAACTTTTGATTTCCATTTCCATTTCCCAAAAAAACTATATGGTGCACTAGACGAGATCAAGCTCTACGATCTTATATTTAGAAATCAAGGATTTCATTAATTTTTGCCCCTAAAGTGTTGCACCCGTACATAAGGTTTTAATTTCAAGCTTTTCTGACTTCAATAATTAATAATAAAAAGAATAATTCATGAAAATTTTTGAATAAATAGTGTTGCACTAGGCCCATGTTTCCTTTATATGTCTGCAATATTTTATCCCAAATGGACATCATTTACCTCATATATTGCTGCACCCACACAAACATATATGTTAAGATGTGCTGAAAATTTGAAAACCCACTTTTATAGAAACTAATTTTATAATCATTTACACACATTTTCTCTGCATAAATGCTATATATTATGAAATCTGATTCAATTACCTATCTTTTCTCATTTTACTTCATCTTCAAATAAGTTAGGGAAGTACCCCTAATTGTCACCTAAAGTGAGAGTTTCCTATTTATTCCATTATTATGTGGCATCTAAAGTGTCTTTAAAGGAGTCCATGATTGTGCATCAGCCCTTTATTTATATTTTTAAATACCCCAATTAAGATTTTATTTATTTTTTTAAATACCCCAATTGAGATTTTATGTAGTTAGAATTGCGATTGATCAAGCTTCTAAACAAATTGATTAAAAAAAATTTGGTTGCCCATATTCTTGTTTGAACGCAATTATTGAAAAAATAAAAACCACTTGGGGAAAATACCTTTAACTCACATCATTGGGTAAAGTGTGTCATCCCATTCAATGGTCTAAGGGTTGTCCCTGCCTTGGCGTTGAGTCCTTGAGAAATGGATTTGTGCAAAGTAAGTACCCTTATCTTGTACCATAGGGTATATATCCCAACTATGAAGTATCTAGCTCTCCTTATAAATTTATAAATGTTTTATTACTTATTATATTTAAAACCTTGATGGGTCGAGCTCTTCCAATTAAATTAAAACCAAACATAGAGTTAAAGGATAATCAAATTTAGTAGAACATAATTTCAACAATAAGAATGACACTTGTGGATACTAGTAAATATCATGAAGAGGAATCAAGTAAAGTAAGACCACCATTTCCTCTAGAATTTCTAAGTGTAGATATGGGTCGTAGAGTAATTGGAGTTAATAAATGTGACTCAAAATTATGAAAATAGCATAAGGGTCCTTTGATTTTTGTTTCGAAATCACAAGAAAATAAATATACTATAAAACGAGAACTATATACAATGAAAGAGAACTCTAACCATAGAATCACATATTTGCAAAAAAAAATATGAAAAACAACTCCAAAAGGAAAAATGGTGATACCAGTATACACTTTTTTCGTGCTTAAAGTTGTAGGCATGACATGAAAAAATCCATATTGTTATTAACAAAAACCTTAAAATCAACACCTAAATTGAAAACTATTTCTATTGGTATCTGAGTTTTTTTTCAATAGTTAAATTTGCAAGTTGTTTGCAACTACTATTATTGCCATAAAAATATTAAATTTATATTTGTTTAATTTTAGTAAAAGTTCCATACTAAATACAACTCATTTCATAAATTATTTCCACTTCTCTTTCCATATAAAATGAAATCTGCTATGATAATATTTATAATCAAAACATATATTAAACAAAAAAAGTACAAATAATCAATATAAAAATGTAAATTCTCTTTTCGAAGTTCCATACAAGCATTGTATTAGTCAAGAACATACATAGTGTTTTGTGTACAATTATTCAAACTAACTCATGGATTATGATACCCCATCAAAATATACATTGTCGTTAGAGTAAGTACTAGATGAAGATGTAGATGATACATATCCTTCTCTATTATCAATCATGACATCATCTCAGTTTGCATGTATGCCAAACATTTAAGCTATCACTTTCCTTCTGAATATATGACTTAGTTTAGAAGAACCCCGTCTTGCAACTATTTCCTTTTCCAATTAACTCTTGATAATATATATAATGATGGAGCGAAGAGTTCATTTATTTTTCAAATGGAAGTCATAAACAAGTATATCAAAATCCTCTAATTTCAATATGTCAATGCAATGATGATTTTTTTTTTTGACCCCTTCTTTTTCACTTTCTGGAATCCTTTTTCTCAACCACCATCGCTGGCTTGTACATGCCATCAAATGAGGGTGTATCTATTGAATACCAATGTACTTCAATTGATATAAATTCTTCTTTTTCTTTATTTACCTTGACAACCTTTACAATCTAGAATGTATACTGAAGTTGATCATTTGCAGACAAAAATGCAATCATGCAAACCTTAATATCTTGTACTAAGCCCCTGTAAAGTTCTTCCATTGTGCACATGATCTTCTACATCCAATATGCATTTTATTTACTATTTTAAGTGTAATTATGATTAGATGTTATAAAAATAACATGCTATCACTTAGGTTTTAAATTTGGGTTAGTTTGGTGATTATTATAGGAACTGGACTAATTATTAAATGACATGAAATTCTTGTAACTATGTAATTCATGGGTCAAATTCGAATTTCTTCATTTTACCATAAAATATTTTCTTTATTTTTGGCATGATGATTCAAGTATATTGGATGAAGGATAATAATGGAGCTCTCGAAAATAATAGTTAGCAAAGATATTGTAGATATTACAAGCTAAGTTTTTGTTTCTAGTTTTTATGGAGATGTTGATCCAGAAGTGACATTTGTTAATCTTCATTAGAATATGTTTTAGCAAGAGTGCCTTCTCCATTTGAGGGTGACGATATTTGGAGAAAATGTCAAACTTATGATAGAGTGAATACAATTTTCTGGTATTTATGTCTATATAGATTGTGATCCTTTATTTGTAAAAATAACACGATTTGAATTAAGTTGTATGATGTTTTATTTTAGTTTTATACTTGTTTTCCAGAATTGAGCTCACTCCAAAAACATTATGTAGGTGATTTACTTCATTTCATGCAAGTGTGTTTATTTTATTAAAGCATCGGTTCATCGAAAGAAATGGTTCCTAACACATGCCAAGAGATAACATAGTGACAATGAGATGATCCTAAGAGCATTATAGGGTTCAAGTACATGGTCATTGCTTGAACTCGTTAAGGTTGACTTAAATTGATGAAGTGTAGTGTGAGTGTGGTGTTTTTTTTTTCATTCATTGAATTACATTCTATATACCTAAATGGAGCATTGATGTATAAATGTTCATATATTAAGAATTGAACACTTAATTGCAACATAATTTACAACACTTGTAGATATAGTGAGACATAATTTAATGGTGGATTTGTCTTTGTTTTTTTTGTTTGAAAGAAATTGATTTCCATAGTTAAATTGATTTATATTAATTTATGTTCCATAAGCATAATAGATAAATCATATTTTAAATGATCTAACCTATGTACATATTGTATTTGCATTTCACAAGTTTACATACTCTCCATTGATAATTAAAGTAATATGATAATGTTGTTTCTATAGATACATTAAAGGATCTGAAAAAAATGTAGTATATCATTTTAGGAAAAAAATATTTTTGAATTGGAATTGAAAATATTGTTGTATTTTCTTAAAACCAAATTTTAAACAAAACATTTATTTACTTATAATTTATTGCATTTGATTTCTTTCACTACTAGCATAGTATATTTTTGTGGAGTGAATACAAAAAGACTCAAATATGGCCTCACTATAAGATTCATGTAGTGTATTAGGTCAAAAAAACTTACTTTACTATGAACATAGACAAACCGTGCAGTAAGAACCACTTCATCCACTAATCCATTTTGAAAGAAGTATGAATGCATTTGAGGGAGGTAAAGACAAGTAGAATTTCATGAGATAAGAAGGGATGCCAGAAATTTCTCAAAAGATAATCAAGGTTAGTCATCTAAGTCATGAGTATATATTTTCTTGCATAATAAAGTGGAAACGTATAATGTTTGCTACAAAATCATTGAATTACTTGAATTTTTTTTAAAGAAGATATTTAAGATCTATGAGATTAGTATTGGAGTATTTTTGGGGGAACGAAGTCATTATCATCATAAAAATACCCACCAATAGTATCACGTTATTAGATAATATATATTTTTTGGAAAAATGGTCATTTTCCTATTTTTGTAGGAAATTGACTTTCAAAACATTTAAAAATATAGTTGGGACCCTCACAATTTGAAAAAACAAAAGAGACAAGTTCTAAAAGCAGTTACTATGCAAGATAATCCTTAAAACAAAGTTTACATACCAGTTTGAATCATCACATTTTGATGTCATATATAAAATTCATGCCCAAATTAGTAATTGTTTGTCATCAAATCAACACTATAGAAGTTCTTGTAATGCCCCGTTTTGACCTTAGTACCTAGACTATCATTACTTCTTGTATATGCTTATTATTGCGTGACTTCATTAGTTGATGACCTTATGGACATGTGGATTTATTATTTTGCGCAAATTATATATGTATGTGATGTTAATATTATGAATTATGTCCATGTTTAGATTACATCTCTACCATGAAAATTTAATTGATTATGTTATGTGCATACCGATTTAAAGTTATGTTTCAAGTAAATGGTTATGATTCCATATGCATGGTACACATGGATATATTTTTCTTCATATTAACAAAATAAGTGTATATATGTCACTTATTGCATGACATTTTTGTTATGAGACTGACTGACAAGGTTAGAAGAGCTAAGGGAGAGTTGAGCCCTAAAAAATTGAAGTACATCCACTATATGAATTCCAAGAGAGATATGGTATGAGAATGAATTGTTATTATCATGATTACAACTCTTTCTATAGGACAAGTTGAAAGCGATAAGAAAATCTTAGACAACTACTAATTTACAGGTATTTTGATCATCTTTCATTTTTTTATTTTATAATTATAAAGAAAATTTGATAGCTAAATATGTTGCAAGTTATTTTATACATGCATTGTAGTGTTAGTAGTGAAATGTGTTGGTATTTAAATTTGTACTTATAATTGGATAGAATAGAAATATACCTGAAAGGTTACATTGGTTAGTATCTTTGAATAAATGGAAACCAAACATAATTTGAATAGAAACCAAACAGAATTAAGATAACAAAATTATAGCCTAAAAAATGAGACAAAAACAAGGCTTAGATGTATGAAATAAACTGGTATTGACATAATTTACTAAGGACTCAAACTGGTCATTTACACATGGTATCAGAGCCATGGTTCCAAATTTGGAATGAGAAGGATTACTGCATTTGAAATAAAATAGAGCATCACAAAAATTTATGAAATAAACAATTTCCTTTTGCTGCACTTGGAAACCTATGGCTAGAGTTGCAAACCCACAAGTAAAACATGATTAGAAAACACTAAGGTATTATATATGTAGTCAATAAATGAATGAATTTTTTTTTTAATTGCATAGGGTAACATAATGAACATATGCAAATGGATTTTCAAGTTGTTTATCTTATTGAAATTAAAGGTTATGGTAAATCATCAAACAATATATATA
>LPNX010342124.1:417268-518947 GCA_001517045.1 Pseudotsuga menziesii
TGAGAAAGAGCCTACGTATATAAGAGCCTACATATATAGGGGGAGGGGCTACATCCTTGGACTACTCTAGAAATTGATAATGAATTATGCATTGGATTATGACTACACAACAATCCTCCACCCTTTCTATCGCAAAAACCATCCAAGTTTTCAAGACCAACCACCTTTTTCTTAAAGCATTCACAATAATCGCATAGGGGGGGCAGTCCAATGTCTATGATATCCCAACACTAAGCATTAAACAAAACACCCACCTGAAGAATGGATTCCTTCAACCAACTAGAAGAACAGAACATAGGATCAAGTGCTAAGTCACGAGGAGAAGAACTATCCCACAAAGTGTTAAGGGGAGTCCACGGTGCATACTACGTGCTCTATGTGTCTTCTGTCCTAAGTAGCCAATATTTCACCAAAGTGATTACATACCTGAAATCACTCTCTCCAAGCGTCAAGGAGAGCTCGCAGCTGAAGAAAATTTAATATCTTGCACCATGCGTCATTTTATGACCCACCGCTTTTCTAGGACTTATACGAGTTCCCAAGTGGGACAACAAATAAACCACTGAAATATTTGAATGAGTGAAGGGAAGGGACCAACCAAATATTAAATTCTGTAATATATCCATGCAGAGATGGTCTATCCAGGAACTCTCATAGACAGGGAACTGCTTGCTTTAGGTTTATAGTGTTTAAGGCACTGATAAAACATGGATTTATAGGGTATTTTAGATACATAATAAGAATACTTATCACTAAAAAAATGATTCCTAAAAGTGGGTGTACAGGATAAGTGTTGTTAAAATCCTACATTAAAATAGAACGAAGATAAACGAAGTACGAGAGGAGATGGATGTCGTAGGTGTAGAAGGTAAGAAAGTTACTAAGACTTATACAAAGTGCCCCTATACAAATATTAACATAGGCTCTATTTTACATAACTGTAGCCAATGCGAGTATAGATCTAATGTAAGTGTACCTTGCTACGATTCAAATGTCTCCTTGTATTCTATGCCTTCTTTCTGTAGGAAGCCTCATGCCACAAATCTTGTCTTGTTTTCCTCGATGTTACAATCTGCAACATGATTGATCTTGTATATCCACTTCTAATTCATGACAAACTTCCTCTCCGGTCTCAAAACTATCTATGAGACATCATTCTTCATAATTAACTGATACTCCTTGATCATGGCATCCTTCCATTCTTTAGTTTTTGCATCCTCTTCATAGTTGGAAAGTTCCTTTTCAATGATGTAACACATGAGGGCCACATATTTGTTGAATGTTCTAAGGTTTTGGTCTTTTTCTTTATCTATAAATCCCTTCTGGAGAACCACACCTTTCTGCATCTTGTATTAGCTCTCGTGCCCATCATTGGTTTCCTCTTATGGGAGTCCTTATCGTGAAGTTTCTATATAGGATATTATGGTTCTTCCATGTGATGATCTTCATGGTATTATGGGATTTCAAATTCCATTGTCGTATCTCAGACTCTCGTTCCTTCAAGTTCTTGGACATATTCAACAGGTAGCCTCCTAGATCTGGAGTATGTTGAGTCCACATCAAATGTTACACATGTACTTATGTCAATCTTATTGAATCCTCGAAAGTATAATCGTTAGGCCTTTAATGTATTATTGTATCCTATGAATATTCCCTTCCTCCAAGAAGGATCGAGCTTGGTCATCTTCTCCTTTGGGATATGTATGTACACTGGGAAATCAAATATTATGAGATGGCTGACTTCTGGTTTCTCTCATGATAAATCCTATTTAGGAGTCTTGTTTACATGTACTCAATGAGGAGTACGGTTCTATACATACACAATTGTCCTTTCTACTTCGTCCCAAAGGTGCATTAGAAGATCTTGGTAATGTAGAATTACTTTTGTTGCTTCCATTATGGTTCAGTTCTTTCGTTCCACAATGTCATTCTACTAAGGATTGGATGCATTGCTCAATTCCCCCTTAATCCTAGACTATCTATAAATTTCCTTGAATTCTTTCGAGATGAACTCTCTACCCTTATCTGACCACAAAGTCTTTATATTCCTTTTGATGTGGTTCTTGACCAAGGCTTTGTATTCCTTGAACTTACTGAATACTTCATTTTTCCCTTTCAATAAATATATCCAAGTATTACATGAGAAATAATTTATAAAGGAAACATAGTAAACATACCCTCTTACCAAGCTTGATTACATCATCCGACATACATCAAAGTGTATTATCTCTAGTATTCATTTAGATTTACTTTCACTATTGGGAAATTTATTCTTCGCATTCTTCCATTGTGTACATCCTTTGCAAATTCCTTCACGCTTAGCGTGGATTTCTGAAAGACTGCTTTGCTTTCAATCGGTAGTGCTTTGTAATGCACATGTGTAAGCCTTCGGTGCCGTAGTTAACATCATTCTATTGATTCATGAATCAATCCTTGTTCAATATGTCCCCTTAGTTTGTATAGGTCGTTGTCTTGTTCTCCAATCACTATTGCATCATCTATTGTATTTCCATTAAGCCACATTCGAACTTGGCCATCAATAAATGAAACTCTAATTCCCTTTGTATCTAGTCAAAAGATGGATAGAATATTATTCTTCAACAATGGAACATATAGCATGTCCTTCATGTTTAATTATTTTTATGGATTCTAACTTGTATGAATCTTCTCCACTTCCTTTCATGGGGTATTGATAATCATACCCAAGTTTCACCTTGTGACATGACTCATGATCAGATATATTGATGAATCATTCTTTGTATCACGTCATATGTTTAGAGTTCTGATATCAACTATCCAAGCATTGCTTCCATGTGAGATAGTGTCTATGAGTGCTCATATTAGCACATACTCTTCATTTAAATCATCCTTCTCTCTTCTGAATATTTTGTTTGTTGAACAATCATCTTCGGCGGTGTGAGCATGGTGTCTCTTCTTATTGTTGAATGAGTCCTTGATCTTGGGAAAGTCTCTTGAAAAGTGTCCCTTTACATCACAAGTGTAGCATTGAATGTTTAAAGGACATTTTCTGAACTTGTTTTGTTTCTTTTCCTTCTTATTGTTGTTCTTTCTATTGTGAGTTGAAAGAGCTTGATCTTAATTTGCTCCCATTTTCCTAATTTTTTTCTTGTTTGTGTTATTATTAGAGTTTATTGAAATAGATCAAATTCCTTCTTGTCACCTTCTTGTACAGATCCCTTGAATGAATCAATCCCGTGATGTTGGGATGTCATTCAAGGTAGTCATCATAATTTCTCCTTCTTCTGCATTCTCTTCAACTGCTTCAAGTTGTTCCTTGATTTGAGAAACCCTTGCGAAGTAGGATTGTATAGTATCTGAGTTTTGTATCTTCACATTCTTCATCTTGTTCCTCAATGTAATTTTTTATTGATGTTATTTTCTTTGAACATCTTTGTCAAAGCATCAAATAATTCCTTTGGTGTAATGAAGGATGAGACTTGGGGGGTGAGATTATCCTTAGTAGAATCTGCAATGATTCTTTTGGATTTAACCAAGTTCTTCTTATGAGTAGCCTTAGCCTCATCTCCCTCTGGGTCTAGAGCTTCCTTGGTGATATACCAATCCAAATCATTTTCTTCAAGGATCACCAAGATTATGTACTTCCGAGCTCGGAAGTTATCAGCTCCTCCAAGCTTGTCCTCAACTTGAGTATGACAAGTCATCTTTTCAAATGAGAACCTAAAATGGAAATAACAAATATTTAGGTCTTACTAATTTGAGGTGTCCAACCTCATTCTGGAGCTAGCTCACCTAGGGTTTGTTAGAGAAACCCTAATTCTCTAAACATGGAATTTGGAAATTATTTTTGGGCAGAAAGATGCACCTCCTTGAGGCGAGTTACTTAGAAAGGTCATTTTATGAAGACTAAGGTGGGAAGCCTCTGAAACTTCATGCCCTAGTTTCTCCCGACACTAGTGTCAAGGTCAAAAAATGAAACTTGTTAAAATATGATTTTGCTTCCACCAAAAGATGCACCCCTCTAGGGCGAGTTATCATATCTATCTTTTCTTGTTGATTTGTGGAGAGAATACCTTGAACTAGGAATCCGTAGCTTCCTCCACTAAACAGTGAATTCCTTCATGGAAGCTCTGATACCTTGTTAGTTTTTCCAATCTAATTAACTTGATTAGGATAATTATCTGAAATAATAACAAGTACAACAAGATACACAAGATAGAGCGGATACACAAGACACATGTATTTTCACCAGGGAAAGCATAAAGGATAAAACCCCACAAACTTCCTCAGAATAGTTTTGTCACTAAGAAAATATCACAAGATGGAGAAACCCAGTAAGAATAAGTATTCTATAGCTATTTACCTCTCCTCTCTCTCTCTCTCTCTCTCTCTCTCTCTCTCTCTCTCTCTCTCATGTCAACTTGAGTGAGTGTGAGTGTGTATGAATGAGGGAGGGAACCTCCCTATTTATACCCTTCAAGTGAATGACCTAATACATGACTAGGGCCAACCTTTTACCCTAACAGGGTTGACTTCTCCTAGAGAAACTCCAAAAATACATTACATGATCTTATACTGGGACTATTTCCCCAACTTAAAATGGAGGTTGTACATCAAGGTCCATACACAATAATGACATATTGTAAGAATCCAAACACATATTTGATTGGGGTACAATAACATACAATGATAATATATATCAGAATATCTTCTGAAGTTATAATTACATCAACAGGTTTTCCCATATTTTTTTCCCCATTTCCTCGGTTGTTAACCAATATTTTTGTTAATTTAGAATGTATGGGTGACCTTTGTTCTTAGTTTCCAAGGCCCAGGTTGTCCAAGTTAGAATTAAGGGGGGTGTTGGGATTATTAATTAATCCTCCCTTTGACCAACATAGTCTAATTGTATTTTCCTATCTTAAGATATTATTGACACTTCACTAGTGCATGGGGGACTCACCTGAATGCCAACTAACACTCAATTCACCATTGTGCATGAGTTTAATATCTATAGGTACCAATCCATATTATTTAGGAACCCACTATGAGTTCCACCAGTAGTGTTCAGCAGTTGAACCTAGTAGGATTTCAGTTATGTTCAGTTATTCTTCGATTCCCGTTAGTTAGATTACTCATAGTCATCCTAGTGCCACACTGCATAATTTGAGGAAAGTGGGGTGCCTTTGCTCGCCCAACTCAATTAGTTAACTGGTTGTGAACTGTTTTAGTGATCTAGAGCTACATTAGTGAGCTCTAGTGGTGATTTTCCCACACTGATTTAGCTCTAGAGTCAATCTAGGTTGGTATATTTGGATCCTTTCTTAGGCATTCAAATTCTCCTATTTGTAAGACCCTTGTATTGCATACAATATAGTGATTAATGGATGTAATTTTATTCTTTGAATTATCGGCCTCGTGTCTATTTAATTTTCCATGAATTATTGATTACTTGTTACTAAATTCTTCTCTCTTTTCTGCAACCTTCTTTTCTCATTGAATTCATGAAGGCCTGAAGATCTTATGCATCATTAAATTTAACACAAACATATACCTAGTGTTCATACATTCATAATATCGTTAGTATCTCTACTCATATCCAAGGATATGATAGAGATCATGTGCATTGGACTAAGGATTCATTCTTGAACTTCAATGATTGCATTCTTATTTTAGGGAAGAAATCGCAAGTTTCATACCTCAACCATGTATCGGGGCCAAACACCCATACCTAGACTCCAACACCTTAGAATATCCATACCCATATTCATACTTGGAATCAAGGCTATCCTTGAGAGATATTATGTCATGTATTTAGGTGTTATTCATGTAAATGTATGCTTAAAACTCCTAAACCCTATGATTAAGAAGAGAGTGGGTGGGGTAGGGAAGGGGGATTTGGTGGAGAGGAAAAGAGAGGAGGGAATAGGTGGATAGGAAGGGAGAGGGGATGGGGTTATAAAAATGTATAGTAAGTTGGTTTATAGAGAGGGAGGGGGGAGTGGGGTTATATGGATAGAGGCGGGGTTTTAGGAATAATAAGTAAAAGAAAAGAGAGGGAGTAAAGGAGCACATCCATCCTACTCCACATGTGTTCTAGTCTGCATGCGCACTAGTTCGCGTGCAAGCTAGTACGTATAGGTGCCATTAAATTCACTTTGTTTTTTGCACCCTTGCATGTTTAGTTCTAAATTTAGATTCCCAAACCTTAAGGTTCATATTAAGTTATTGTTGATGCCTAGAAAAATTACCAGGTATAGATAGTAGGGATTCTCCCCGATAAACAATCCCAATTAGATCGCCCACCATTTTTTGTGGGGAATCCATCTTATTAACGGTTCGGATACCATAGATTAAGTTGTTTAAATATTTACTAGTTATACGACCCGATCCACCATTTATGTAATTTTATTTTTAAATATGAGATGCAAGTGCCTAAACTAAATGCATGCAATTGATACATAGAAACCTCACAATTGATGCATAGGTTCTTACCTTTCATCTTACCATTCCTATTTTCTCAATTACTCTTATAAATATAAGACTAAGTTAATCTATCATATTCTAAATTATCCTATCTTTGCAGGGAGAAAATTTAAAGTTAGATAAATGTACTGTAATTATTCTATTCCTATTTATCATACAGATAGTTGTTTCAATTTCATATGCATATTTATAGCAGAAATAATATCAAAGGTAGCTCTGACACAATTAAAACATTCATTGTTCATTTCATACATGGACATTTATATGAAATCAAATTCATTCATCACCAAAGAAGTAATTCCACATTGCGACTTTCAAAAATTCCAAGAAAATTACTGTGCAGCCTTCCCTTTCCAAAACAAGCTTTTCTTTATCAACAGAAAATTAGTTCTCTTATAGATAGTCCAAACCTTCTTTGTACTACAGAAAATTCCTTCCATTTTACATTCTACCCCTATTTATTACAATCTCAAATTGTCATTTTGTGACCTTTGACATACCCTAACCCTAGAAATTCCCAAAATTTGTCTTTTAGTTCTTTACATGGGAAAATACAAATGGTTCTATAAGAAACAAAATTTAGGTGGGCCCTGCCATGCTGGAGACAAATGTTTCCCACAAACTAGCCTCCTCAGCAATGGATTTGTATTTCATTTGCTCGAGTACTTGCAAGGTCACTTTAGGTATTGACAGTTGCATTTCCATGCATGTATGTTTGATGTTCTTCTTAAGGGGATAATTTGACTTGGTGAAAAATACATGAATAGTTTCAATGAAATCTCGCCAGTTCCTTCTGATTTCCAAGCATGCAACAGTTTCGGCGGGCTTTAAGAATCTCTCTTCTTTTTCAATCCACGAATAGTTTGGCAGAAAATACTAAGTCTTCTCCAACTAAAAACCTCTGATTGTTTTGGCACAGTTTCTTGAGTCACTTCTTATAGTATCGGCGATTATTTCTAAGTTTATTCCGAGAGTGTCAACAAAATTATCCATATCGTCCTTATCATTTCAGTGGAGATTTCCAAGTTACTTTGAAACAGTACAACAAAAACTTAGGGCTGAATCCTCCGATGCAACTAGCCGAGTTCTGAAATCTAGTGATTCTACTGCAAGCATTGTTTTCAATTCTATCCTTCGAAAGGTAATCTTGATTGGCGAGAATAAAACCTGCAACATGAGCATAGCAAGAAGAGTCTTAGTAATACCTCAACTATTTCAAAAATTCAAAGAAATAAACATGCATTATTGTACTAAAGTATCCTATAATGAAAATAAAAGATGATATATGTATGCATCATTATTTATAAAGAAAACCATAGTTACCCATCCATTGATAAGCATTCAATAGTGCAGTTATGTAATATGTAGAAAAGTGTTCCATTCGAAGTGTCTTGATCATTCATGATATAATAGAAGGATGTGTGATTACTAAGTTCAAAATCAATCTATCAGTACATATGCATATGCTATTGTGTGAATTATGAGCATGTTATTCTCATTAAAATAGAAAACTGAGCGATTTTATGTAACATCCCCAACATTCTATCTACTTCGTCAAGTTTATGGGGTGTTTGTTGTCCTTCATCCAGGGTCGTTAGTGCGATAATGTGGTTGTTGGGTGGTTTTAATGCAGGGGTTTAATCATTGAATATAGTGTCTGTTGCAATGTTGTTGGCGTGAACAATCGCTGCAAAGGAAAAATCTACCCCAATGTATGTCAACAATAATTTTAAACATTCTCCAATACTATCGATGGTGATTTGTGAGTTCACGTGACCATGTCAGCAAAACAAAATGAGTCTTGTTCGAATGTGTCGGTGAGAAATCGTGGAAATCCTTCGACTGCATCAGCGAAAACTCATGAGTTTCTTACGATTTTCTTTGTCACTGCTCTATATTTTGGCCAATTTTCTTTGACTGCAATCGTATCGGCTTAAAATGCCGATTTGCTTTGAAAAGTTCGAAAAATTTTAATTTTGATACCATTCATTCATCTCTTCGATCATTTCGGAGGTGACTTGTGAGTTACGCCCAAAAATGTAGGTGTGTTTCGCTGAGTTATGTTGAAACATTAATTTCACCAAAAACTTCTTTTTTCCAAGCCGACTATGTTAGTAAGACTGGGTGAGTTCCTCCGATACGTCAGAGAAACTGGTCAAGTTGCTCTGATGTGTCAGCGAAAAATCGTGAGTTTAAATTAACCAAAAATTATTTGTTCAACTTTTTGGGATAAAAGTAAGTGTTTAGTGTGGAATCCCTTGTTCTAGAAAACTTTTCTAAGTAAGATTTCAATCAAAAATATAAGGAGAATCCCTAAAATAAAAAAAATTGGGGGAAGCATTTGTAGCATCAACAATTGGTGATTAGCTGGCGAACATAGATCTCTTAAAAAACTATCTTTGGAAAACAAGACTGCTACATGGTACTAGAATATGGATATACATCAAATTATTCAATGCATTCTCTGAGATCATTTAAAATACTAGACTTATCCAGGGATGTAAATTTTTTTGCATCACATTGATTGTCATCTTTTGGGAGTAGGGTAACAAGAACCAGGAGTCTTGATAACTCTCACGGGGCCAAAATATGGAATTCATTTTTCCTCTGTCTTTTGGTTTCCACTAGATATGACTCCATAGGATCATAACAAGCTTAGACAGAAGTATTCCTTTGTTCCTCATTCGCATGTTATTAGCATTATTTTGATGTTTTTCCTTTTAAATGGAATTTGTCTTCTGATTCTTCCTTGATTGCTTCTTCCACTTTGATAAATTAGTATGGGTTCTTCCATCCATAATGTCCTTTTGTGTGAGTGAAAAAATTATTTCAAGCTCACGATCAAGAAGAGCATTGCTGGAATTTGTTGTTTAAGCAATATTTTTGATCTGATGTTGTATTCCTTCAGCATCAGTTCTTTGATGGGGAATCTATGTCTCAGAATTTTGACTCTTTAATATAATCCTTTTTGCATTTTTATTTGTATCATGGGATTATTTTGAATTCCATACATTTGCCAGTCTTGCTTCCTTTTTGTTGGTCTATCATGGTAGACTTCCTACGATAGATATTAGTGTGAGAATGGATGGAGCCCTAAGATAGTACTCTTGACCTCATGAGTCTTAGTTACTTTACATGGTTTATAATGACTCCAATGTGGCCTTCAAATTAGCTTCCCTTTCTATAGTATGTCAATATCTAAGAATCACATATTTGATCAAATTTTACCACGCATGTTTTCCCATAAGCAGTTCCTAACTTTCAAAGACTTTTGAGATTATTCAGATTCCTATATTTCCAAGCGTTAAATATTGAGATGGTTTATTATAAGAAAATAACAAGCTAAAAAATATGAATCAAAGCATATCAGAAAAGAAAAAACAAACTAAAAAGAACCAAGTAAATAAAAGTTTTATTTATATACAAAGTGTTCCTACAACCTAAGTGAAGTAATGTTTGAGAGAAAGGCCATTTACAGGAAGAATTTCTCCCTTCCCTTGTAAATCTTGAATTTTTATAGGACAAGCTTCTGTATCTCCTTTTAGATCAAAGGCTCTAGCTTAGGGTGTGTTTCTCTAAGTTGTTGTTGAAAGGGCTTTTGTCCAGAGTCACCAAAAACATTCAATTTTTTTACATTTAACTCAATGGATTTTTTCAGATCTTGAACTAGATATTTTGTAGTGTTATTTGTACGTTTGAACTCTAGCCTAAAAGAGAGGTAATGTTTATTTATTTTAGGATCAATAAGGACACAATGGGACCCTAATCCCTCTTATGTTTTAGAACCGTCAAAATATAAAATCCAAAATCTATTTTCTAAAACTACTTGGTTAGTATCATTCCCTACATTAGTAACTAAATTTAATATGTTACACTCAATATCAGCAATCCGTGAAAACCAAAGGAGATCGAACTGTATGTCTAATTCTTGACTGACTTCATCGGCTTGATCATTCCCCGGTTCAAGCTCTAAAAAGTAATTGTCCAAAACCGAAGATCACAAATTGACCGATTTGTTCTTTCCATCCAACTAAGTCACATTCTTATTCATATACGATTCTGTTAGTATCTTAATATTATTTTGATTGTTTTGGTATGGTAGCCACATGTGAGACCAATCAGTTGCAAAATAATCTTTAAGTTTTGTTTACTAGTACCTTCTCAATATTAATCTATAAGACTCAAGTATATCTACCTCCATGATGTCTATGAATTGACACAATCTAGGATATGCAGGCAGTCTAATTAACACATCTTTCATCTCCCCTATAACCTTAAAAACAGAACTATCCAACTGAATGATCTGAGAGGGGTATGGCGTTGGTTTGCCATTAATATTATTGCAAATAGAAAGAGGCATAATATTGGACGAGGCTCCAGAATCTACCGAACAATTATGAACGTTATGATTAAAAATTTCAAATGGTAACAAGAAAAGAAAAGTATGAGATTTCGATTTACCACCAATGCTTACTTCTTTAATCTCAGTATCTGATTCGATCACTTCTGAAGTACTACTTGGTTGTGGGTCAAAAGATTCCAGTAGTTTCTTTCTTTGTTGAGTAATATTACATAATTCAAATAAATAAATATTTGATTTAGTTTTCTTAATGTCTTCCACGATATCGTATCCCATGTTACACTCTTTACTATTTCTTGTTTTGTTTACCATGGTTTTCATGGGTTTATTAATTATTGGGATATTTTATTTCATGCTTTATGGATTAACCTTATGTTGTGTTTGAGTAGTGATAATAATTTTTTTCAAGATTTCCTTTATTTTATTTGTTTTCATCCACACTAATATTTGATCCACAACCGGTCCTTTCCTCCTAGTTGTAACATTAACTGATGATACTTGGAATTCCTCA
This sequence comes from Pseudotsuga menziesii, assembly GCA_001517045.1. Lineage (NCBI taxonomy): Eukaryota > Viridiplantae > Streptophyta > Pinopsida > Pinales > Pinaceae > Pseudotsuga > Pseudotsuga menziesii. The sequence continues at coordinate 428,605 of LPNX010342124.1, forward strand.
TTCTGTTCATCTTCGTTCAATCCCAATGTGGGTTCCCAATCCCATAATACCATTGTGGTCTCTTCTATTGTTTCTTCTTGTTCATTAGTTTGGTCTTAATCATCCTTTGGATCTGCCAGATGAGCCTCTAACAACTGATTCATGAACAAAGTCATCGATTTTATCCACTTTGGACAACTTTTTTCATAATGTCATTCTTCATGAAAAGTACAAAAAAGATCCATGCTCACTTCATTAAAATTTAAAACATCAGAATTAATTAGAGGCGGTTGAGGATTTCCACTTTCTTCTCTTTTCTTGTAGTAAGGTTTGAATGGATCTCTCGATGTACTAGCTCCCTTCTCCTTTTCCAAACCTATCATTCTTGTTTGATAATTTCTGCACCATTTTCAATGTGTTTTCTAGCTCATTCGAATGTTCTTCTTTAGGCCTAGTTAATAGCAAAGCTTTTTGTCTGGATATTGTTTTCACTTCTAGTTCTGAAGTATGTCTTGCAATACTATCAAGATCAGTTTCCACCATTTTGGATTCTTCATAATTTTCTACCAGCATGGGCTTAACTTCCCTTTTCACAAACATTGTTATAGGTGGGTATAGTGTTGTATTATAATATTCTACCAAATACTCTTCAACTGAATTTGTTGCAGCACTAAAATTGTTTAAAAGAGTAGTAAACCTTTGATTGAAATCTTGGACTTTATCGTTCTTTTCCATTTTCATAGACACTAATTCTTTTATGAGCAAGGATACGGTTTTTTAGTTTCCAAATTTACTTCTAAAAATTCTCTCAAATGTATCCCAGTCTATTATTGGGTTAGCCAGTAGACTAAAATTCCAGGAAGACGCTCTAGGCTCAAAAGTATACCAGAACAGTCTGTAGAAAATATCTTTGTGCTCAACAGTGATAAGACTTAGTGCGAGATAAAAAAAAAATTAGATGATCTTCAGCGGAGATACCCTTTCCTAGATGACACTTCGGTAGTACTCGCTATGGGTACTTGGGTAAATTGTGTAAAGGTGCAGGGAGGTTGAGTGTCATTCTAGTTCTCCATGTGGGTTGATTAATAGTTTCATCCATAACTCGAAGTCGATATTGCGGTGGAGAATGCAGAAAGGCTTGAGTCGTATAGGATTCAGGTCCTAATTTATCAATAGGTTGGGTGATTTCTTGGAGAGAAAAATATACCAATTCTTCCAAATTTTCAAAAAGCACTAAATCTCAAGTATATGAGACTTCTTTCTTGGGAGCTTGCCTCCTAGGTAACGCGGGAATTACTTTTAACCCTAAAAGTTTCCTAATGAAATATCTTGTATGCCTTTGAAAATTATCAATTTTCTCAAATGGGATAGCATACAAACATTCTGAATCTTATTCTTCAGAACTTACCCTTTCTTGTTCTTCATATTCAAGATTTAAATATTCAGGGAAATTTGTTTTACATGTTATTCCAGTGGAATATTTTCTTACAAACGGATTTCCTCTTCTGTCCATGCACTGGCTTCCCTCCTTCTAGCGCCAAATTTTTTGATGCCTGGAAAAATTCCTAGGTATCGATAGCAGGGATTCTCCCTGATAAATAGTCCCAATTAGATCATCCACCATTTGGTGCAGGGAATTCATCCGGTTAACAGTCCGACAACCGTAGATTAATTTGTTTAAATATTTGTCGGTTACTTCCTAGTCCACCATTTATGTAATTTTAATTTTAAAGAGGATATGCAAGTGCCTAAACTAAATGCATGCAATTGATAAACATAAACCTCACAAGTGATGGGTAGGTTCTTACCTCCCATCTTCCCATTCATATTTTCTCAATTACTCTTCTAAATCTAAGACTAAACTAATCTATCCTATTCTTGAATTATCCTATCCCTGCAAGGAGAAAATTTAAATTTAGATAAATGTACTATAACTTTTCCTATTAATATCACAAATAGTTGTTTCAATTTCATATGCATATTTACAATTGAAATAATATCAAAGGTAGCTCTAACATAATTAAAAAATTCATTTCTCATTTCATACACAGACATTTATATGGAAAGAAAAATCATTCACCACCAAAGAAGTAATTCAGAATAGTTAGAATGATCTCACAAATGCAAGGAAACATGAAGAAGTAATTCCACATTGTGACTTCCTACCATTCCAAGAAAATTATTGCACAGCCTTTCCCAGCCAAAGAAAGTCCTTTATCAGCAGAAAATCAGTTCTCTTACAAATTGTCCGACCCTTCTTCATGCTAGAGAAAAGTCCTTCTATTGTACTTTCTACCCCTATTTATTAGAATCTCAATTTGTCATTTTGTTACCTTTGACCTACCCTAACCCTAGAAATTCCCAAAATTTGTCTTTTAGTGCTTTACATGGGAAAATACAAACAGTTCTATAACAAACAAAATTAATTTGGGATTTTCCATGCTGGAGACAAATATTTCCCACACGCTAGCCTCCTTAGAAATGGATTTGTATTTCATGTGCTCTAGTACTCGTAAGGTCACTTCAAGTATTGACAGCTGCAGCTCCATGCATGTCAGTTTCACGTTCTTCTTATTGGACTAATCTGACTTAGTGAAAAATACACCGATAGTTTTGGCGAAATCTCACCAGTTCCTTCTGATTTGTGGGAATGTGACCATTTCAGTGGAATTTAAGAATCACTATTCTTTTTCAATCCATGAAAACTTCGACGAAAAATACTAATTTTTCTCTGACCAAAAACCTCTGATCATTTCGGTGCGGTTTCTTGATTCTCTTTCGACGGTATCAGTGGAGATTTCTGAGTTTATTCTGACAGTGTCAAAGAAATTATCCATATCCTTCCGATCATTTTAGAAGAGACTTCCAAGTTCCTCTGAAACATTACAGCATAAAATTAAGGCTAACTCCTGGGTCGTTTGTTTCAGTGAAACTAGCCGAGTTGTGAAATCTGGTAATTCTGTTGCATTCATTGTTTTCAAGTGTGTCCTTTGGAAGGTAATCTTGTTTGGTGAGAATAAAACCTGTGATATGAGCATAGCGAAAAGAGTCTTAGTAATACCTCAACTATTTCAAAAATACAAAGAAATAAACATGGATTATTATACTAAAGTGTCCTAGAATGAAAAGAAAAGCTTCTATATGTATGCATGAGTATTCCTTAAGAAAACCAAAGTTACCGATCCATTGCTAACCATTCAATAGTGCAGTTGTGTAATATGGAGAGAACTGTTCTATTCAAAGTGGATTGATCATTCACGATGTAATATAATGATGTGTGATTACAAATTTCAAAAGAAACCTATGAGTATGCATGCATATGTTGTTGTGTGAGTTATGACCCTATTACTCTCATTAAAACAAAAAACCGAGTGATTTTATGTAACATCCGCAATATTCTATCTACTCCATCAAGTTTATCAGGTGTTTGTTGTCCTTCATTCGGTGTTGTCAGTGTGACAATTCAATTTTTGGGTGGTTATAATGTGGCAGTTGAAGCATTGATTAGAGTGGTTGTTGCAACGATGTTGGCATGAAACTCAAACAATCGCTACGAAGGAAAAAGTTACGTTGATGTATGTCGGTGATAATTTTAAACATCCTCCAATACTATCGATGGTGATTTGTGAGTTCGTGCGACTGTGTCAGCAAAAAAAATGAGCCTTCTCGAACTATGTTGGTGAGAACTCACCGAAATCCTCCGACCGCATTGGCGAAAACTCATGAGTTTCTTCTAATTTTCTTTTTCGTCACTCCGTCTACTGGCCAATTTGCTTTGAATGCGACCATATCAGCTAAAAACGGTGAGTTTCTCTGAAAAGTTTGGAAACTTTTAATATCGATACCATTCATTGATCTCTCTGATCATTTTGGAGGTGACTCGTGAGTTACTCCCGATAGTATCGGTGCATTTCGTTGAGTTATACTAAAACGGTATTTTACCAAAAACTTCTTTTTTCCAAGCCGAATGTGTCGACGAGACTGGTTGAGTTCTTATGATACATCAAATAAACTGGTCAAGTTTATCCGATGTGTCGGTGAAAAATAGTGATTTTAACTTATCCAAAACTTCTTTGTTCAACTTTTGGGGAAAAAACTAAGTGTTTACTATGGACTCCCTTGATCTGGAAAACGAGCCTAAGTAAGCTTTCAATAAAAAATATAAGGAGGGGCCCTAAAATATAAAAAAAATAGGGAAGCAATTGAAGCAACAAAAATGATATGACAAAACAAACCCAATTCCATAACTTCATATTTATCTACCTTCGTTCTACATATAATTCTCTTGTGCACTACTCATAAAACTACACAAACTTGTCGAGCTCTATGTGCATATTTTGATAGTCTATTTTTTAAATAAATATTTTACTTTTTTCTATTTTAATTCATTTTTAGTTAAAATCATGTCAAAATAGTATAAACATATGTCTCTTGTTTTGACTATAGATTTTGAGTGGCTCACCTATTTTGGAAATAGAAAAGAACCCGCACAAGGATACAAAAGTACCTACAAACTAAACAAAAATTTTAATGATTATTTTAAAACAATTTTAAGGTGGACCAATGCTTGACAATTTTTCATTTTATGGATTCAATGACTTCCTTAATTTTAAAAAAATTATATAAACTAACCTTTTTAATTTTTTGAAAATAATCTTGCATGAGATCCTCCTGTTACCTATGACTCTACATTTTTTTTTCGCAAAGTTTGACAATTTAAATACCAAAGAGGTCAACCAATGCAAACATATGCATTATGTTTTAGAGAAAAATAACATACCAAACTTAGAAGAATTAAATTTTGGGGTAGTTATACCTATTTTCCATAAATAAAAATTATATATTATGCGAGGTAGTCGGATTGTCTACATTTATCTGTTTTAGACCTAATTCTAACAACTTTTCTAGGTGCCTCTAATAATTCATTTCAATGATCCTATTTATGTTTTTCCATCGTGTCATCACAACTAACACATCATGAGGAGGTATCATTACCTTGCACCATCCCACTGTCTAAATTCTACAAGCACCCAATAAATTTTCTGAGATAAACATGTCATCGCTTTTTCTACTAAATAAATTTCTCTAGTGTTATTTTATAAATCACACTCCCTAATGCAACATAAATGAAACATGAAAGAGTCTAGTATTCATATTTACTGAATAGTATAGCTTGAGTGGGCCTACTGGTTAAGAGCATATGTTTCCTCCTAGAAGGTAACAGGTTCAAATCTAAAGGGGGGTAGGGTATGTACACCTCTGTATACTTTAGTAGTTAAATCATTGCACAAAGGGGTCTCCCTTATTCCACAAACAAGGGGGTCTCATACACCAATTAGTGTCTCGCTTGGGGGTGACCTTAAAAATATATTATTATTATTATTATTATTATTATTATTATTATTATTATTATTACTTGGTAGAATATATGCCAAATTTAAATATCAATTTCTCATTATCCTCCATATTAATTCAAATCGGGACCACTCTTTTAGAAGGATCCACTAACACCCACTAGCATTAGACACACATATTTGTGAATGTTTGAGAAAAATTGGTGAAGCTTGAACTTTAAAAAATTTATCAATCAATTTTGTTACATATGTATCTCATAAAACATCCACATATGAATCTCATAAATATATCAACCACATAAATCATATTTAACTCAATTTTCACTTATTTGAACCAAATGCGAACTGAATGTGAACTAACTCAACTGAGCTCAATATTCAACTAAGTGTATGATCGTAGAGTTAGGAAGATAACTGGATGTCTTCGTTGCTTCACATTTAGTGTCATCCATGCTCAATTTATATTATTATCTTTTTCATGGATCTTCTTAGTCAACTAATGCATTCTTTATTACAATTGAGGCTTTACTGAATCCTTTTGATGTAGGAGCATCGACGTGGATCCAGAAATGTGACACACTAGTCACATTCTGTGGCGATTTTGGATTGTTGAGTCATGAGTTTGTTAGCCCTAAGCTATTAGTAGTAGGAAATCATTCCAATGATGACTCCCTATGAGGAGATAAGGCCACACGTAGTTGTTAGGATGGTGAAACTTCCATCATGTTTAGGATTCATTTGTTTTCTATTTCTCGAACCACTCTATGGGGGAGTGGAGCATATAGGTTAAATATGTCGGCTAGAAATCAAGTCAGGGGTTCTCGATTCTAGAGAGTCTTGTCACTGGGATTTTGTTCCTGTTGTAAATATTTTGAGAAACTGAGAGCTGAAGCATTGTCTATGTGTTTTTTTATTAATTAATGAAGAAGTAGCGGTGTGTTAAATTTTCAAACTGTCTTTGAATTATGTTGTCGTGATTGCGTGAGCTGAAGAGTTGCATATGTGTTTGAATCATTGAATTAAGAAGTAGAAGTATGTGTGGATGTGTCCAACTGAACAACGTATGAGGAATTTACTGATTCTCTTGTCAATCACATAGAACGCATAGTGTTTTGCAGTTAATCTTGTTGACATAGGTAGGACGGCTAATATCTAATCTAGATCCATATCGGCGGCTAGGAGAGTTCATGGTGTGAAAGTACATGGCAGATAATGAAGGAACTCAACAAAAAAGTTGAAAGTTTATCATCGCAAAGGAAAGGGAGATCAATGGTCTGGGTGACACTCTGAAGAGATTGATGGTCAAGTAGGGTAGAACTGGGTGAACTAGCACAAAGGAATGAAAGGCCCATGTACACAAAATCCCATTCAAATATTCCTAAAAATTTATGGCATCCACCATCTATTAGGATTGGGCGGTTGTGGGACATTCCACTGATTGATTAAGTGGAGGGGTTAATGACCCGACCAAGCACGTAATTTGTATAAAATCGACCTTATCATCAACTTGGTGTCCGTTCTTGTGGTGTTTGGAGGATCCTTTTGGTCGAGTCAGAAGAAGTTAGTGGCACCGCCAACTATGGTTCCTTCTAAGTCAGGTAGCATACTATTTAGAGGCTTCCCATAGGGAATCAACCACCAATTTCAATTTCATATCGGGGTTAATATCATGAAGAATATGGATGCACAAATAGGCAAAATAGGCCATGATAGAGGTCGATCAGCAGTGAACATGGAGCTTATGGAAGAAATGAGATAGTTGCAAGCACGTAAGGAGGCCATGGAGACTGACAGATGAAGAGATCCAGAAGCTGGAGACCGATAGAAGATGAAGAGAAATGAGAAGAAGTGGAACCTATCCAAGAAATTCCTGAGCTGAGGTATTTCAGGTTGATTCTAGGAGCAACTTCAAGGCCAAAACCTGATTTTTCTACCTATGAGAGAAGTCTCATTGCAGAGAACCTCATTAACTGGATCAGACAGCTAGATAAGTACTTTGAGTATGAGGATATTGAAGAAGACAAGAAGGTTAGACTGGAAATAACAAAGATGAAAGGACATGCATCCTTATGGTGGGAAAATGTGCAAGAAGAAATAAGAAGGAAGAGTAATCCATTGATTAAAACCAAGGATAGGATGGTGGCTAAAATGAGGGAAAATTTCTTTCCCAAATATTATAAGCTAACCATGTACAGACAAATGTAGAATCTAAGATGGAGATTGTTGATTGTCAGAGAGTATACTGAGGAGTTCTACAAAGTGAATTTGAGAGCAGGTTATGTGGAGGAATCAACAGAGAAAGCTACTAGGTATGTCAATGGTCTAAGGATGGAGATCCAAGAAGAGATCAATATGATAGCACCTAGGACAATGGAGGATGAATATCAATGTTCCTTGAGAGAAAAAGTGAAGCTAGTGAGGAAGAAGAACTTCAAAAGAGGTAGGAGTTTATATAGAGGAAGAGAACAAGAAGCGGGAAGAAGAATATTTGTAGCCCAAAGAAGTGAGTCCAGCAAATCTAACCAACATGAGCAGCATGGTAGAGGAGGTTACTCAAGGGGAAGAAGACCTGACCAAGGTAGTAGAGGTAGAGGAAGAGGCAGAAAGGATGTCTATAGGTGCTACAAATGCAACCAGTTGGGGCATAGATCATTCAAATGTCTAGAGAAAGAAGACATAGGGCATAGAGGACCCTATGTAGCTCAGAAAGAGCAACAGCAAGTATAGTTGACAAAAAATGATAACTTGCCAGAGAGGGGAAAGGATTTGATGATGAACAAAGCTGTGTTGAATCCTGAGAAGGAGCCAGCAGAGCCTTCTCAGAGGAAATATTTATTCAGGACCATGTGTAAGGTCCAAGGGAAGTGTTGTAAGATGGTGATTGACAGTGGGAGTACTAAAAATATCATTTCCACAGAGATGGTGGAGAAGCTGATTCTGAAGAAGGTTAGACATCCGATGCCACACAAAGTATATTGGTTGCACAAAGGACATCAAATCCTGGTAAGTGAACAATGTGATGTTGATTTCCAAATAGGCACATATAAATATAAGATTCTATGTGATGTTATGCCTATGGACGTTTTTCACATACTATTAGGGAGACCGTGGCAATTTGATAAGAGCACAGTACATGATGGTAGAAGGATCTGTTATAGCTTTGAAGAGAATGGGATCAGACACGTGCTTATGCCTTTGCAACAAGGTAGTACAGCAGGACAACATGCACCTAAAGTCTTACTATTTTCAGGAAAAGAATATTTGCAATAGATTGATGAGGAAGAGATGAACTATGGTGTGGTATCCAAAACTAGAGTGGTGACAATGAATACCAATATTACATACCTACCTGAGGATATTCAGGAGATGCTCAGTGAGTTTAGTGACATTGTGGTAGATGATTTTCCCAATGAATTACCACCAAAGAGGGATATAAGTCGTCATATTGATTTTATTCTAGGAGAAATTTTACCAAACAAAGAAGCATATAGGCTGACACCACAAGAGAATGAGGAAGTTAGGAGGAAGTTCGAAGGATTGTTGGACAAAGGATTGGTTCAGAAGATTCTGAGTCTGTGCACAGTATGAGCAGTACTTACTCCAAATAAGGATGGCGAGTGGAGGATGTGTACTGACTCTAGGTAAATTAACAAGATTACTATGAGATATAGATTTCCATTACCAAGGATGGATGACATGATGGATTTCTTGAGTGGGGAAACATGCTTTGCAAAACTGGACTTGAAGATTGCATACCATCAAATCAGGATCAGAGAAGGAGATAAGTGGAAGACAACCTTTAATATAAATGATGGGTTGTATGTGTGGTTGGTCATGCCATTTGGACTATCCAATGCACCAAGCACTTTCACGATGTTGGTGGATGAATTATTGAGATATTTCATAGGTAAATTTGTGATAGTTTACCTTGATGATATTTTGATTTTCAGCAAAACAGAAGAACACCTGAAAAATCTGAGATGTGTTTTAGAGAGATTGCAACAAGAGAAGTTGCTAATGAATGTGAAGAAGTGTACATTTCTGAATTCAGAATTGAAATACTTAGGTTGTGTTATCTATATAGACGGTTTGAATATGGACCCAAAAAAGGTGGAAGCAATCATTGATTGGCCTTCACTCAGGAACATATTTGAGGTAATAATTTTTCATGGTTTGGCAAGTTTCTATAGGAAATTTATAAATAATTTCAGTGGTATATGTTCACCTATTTTTGAGACGATATATAAAAACAAACATCCATTTCAATGGATAGTAGAAGATGAAAATAGTTTGTAGTTATTAAAGAAGAATATCACTCAACAACTAGTAATAAAGTTTCTAGACTTTAACGAATCTTTCCAAGTGAAGTGTGATGCTAGTGGAGCAGCAATTGGAGCTGTACTTAGTTAGCAGGACAGTCCTATAGCGTATTTTAGCGAGAAGTTGAATTATTTGAAGAAGAAATACTTATCTTATGAAAATAAATTTTATGCTATTGTGCAAGCATTAAAGCATTGGAGGCATTATGTGATGCCTAGAGAGTTTGTATTGTTTTTTATAACCATGCATTACAGTACATTATGCAGCAACCTAAGTTGATTCTAAAACATGTTATGTGGGTTGATTTCTTGCAAAGATTTACTTTTTTGTTGAAGAACATAAGTGGAAAATCGAATTGAGTAGTTGATTCCTTGAGTAGGAGACTGTTGATTGTGCAAGAGAGTCATATCCAAGTCTTAGTATTTTAGCATTTATGATATTTGTATGAGATTGATGTTAATTTTCAGGAGGCTCATAAGGCTTGTATGAATCTTGTGGAGATGGATAGAGAGCCATGGATGGAATACATGTTGCAATATGGTTTTGTTTTCAAGAACAATAAGCTATGTATAACTAAGTATTACATGAGAGACAATCTAATACAGGAGAAAAAAAATGGAGGTATGGCAGGTCACTATGGAAGTGATAAAACCTTTGGACAGCTAAGCCATTTGTATTTTTGGCCAAAGATAAGGTTTGAAGTTGATATTTTTGTGAGTAGGTGGAGAGTATGTTGGCATGATAAGGGAAGAAGCCAAAATATAAGTTTATACACACATTTTCCTATCTTAAGTAGGCCTTGGGATTCTATGAGTATGGATTTCATTCTGGGTTTCCAAAAACTTAGAAGGGGCATGATTCTATTTTTATGGTTGTGTTGCAGCTGCAACTGTTTTTCCCCCAAATTTCTTAAATTCTAGGTCCCTCCTCATGTTTTTTCCTTGATCATCTAGATCCTTGGATTTTTTGGGTCATGCATCAATTGTGGATGATTTCTTGGAGTTTACAGTCCATCCTGGTTTTCCAAAAGATTCTTGCATTTGAAACTTATGGTGGGTCACAGATTTTAAGGTTGGTTCTGGCTTGATGATAGGATTAAATGTTCATTGTTTTGGTTCACCGTTGCGGAGGTAAAATGGGTTTTTGTCCGTTGTTGAATGTTTAAAGCTGACTGAAACACTTAGTTTATTTTTATGGATCGGGATTCTTTCTTGTTTCGATCAGAAGCTGAAGCTTGTCCACTTCCGTCGTTGCGGAGCCCAAATCGGTTTAGCGTCCGAGGTCCAAATCGTTCTGACAACCGATAAGCGTTTTCCTTTCAGTTGCACTCCCGAAGCTTTTTCCCTTCCACCATTGCGGCTAAGAAAGCCATTTCACGTCGGATGTCAAAGCCCTCCAACTTTCGACCAAAGTTTTCCTGCCCGCATCGCGTATCTTCAGCCTTTCCCTTCCACCGTTGCGTCTCTCAAAGTCATTGAGCTTCCGAAAGGGAAAGTCATCCAATTTCTGATTCTAAGTTTTTCCCGCCCTCACGTCGTAGGCTTGTAGCCTTTACTCTTCTGCAGTGGCAGCTGGAAAATCCATTTGGTTTCCAATGTCGTTTACCTCCCGATTTTCGCCGTTGGTATTATTATCACAAGCCTGTCTTCTCTAGTGGATTAGCCTTTTCATTGGTATAATGTGATGTTTTGTTTTGTAATGCAAAGCAAATGAATGATTCATTCTGGTTTGTTCACAGGTAGACTTGAACAATTTTTTTTTAAAGGCAAACGCAGCACAAAGGCACATCTAGGCAGTCTCGAAAAAAAGTCAAACCGTGGTTCTCAGGACTGAAGAAAGGACAAAATGAATGATGGCCAAAGCACTTCCTGGAAAATCTATCAGTTACTAATCAGAAGATGAACATTCACATAAAATAAAAAATGAGAAGACAAAGCGGTCTGAAGAAGAATCTAAAACGCTCAAGAGACTGGAAAGTCACATGTTTGGGGGCAGCCCAAACGACCTGCTGTATAGTTTAAATATTGTAAAGATAGGAAGGAGACAAGACTTTTTCCTTGGAAAAAATTTGTGAACTATTGGCTTGTAAGAGGAACTATTTCATTTTACAGTCAGAAACTGCAACTTTTGCCTGCCGGAAAGAGCGAAATGTGGAATGTATCACTATGACTAAATGAATAAGGATGAAGGGGAACTATTTCGTTTTCAGCTGTATTTCATTAACTGTGAGAGTATTTAACTTCCTGAACCTATGTTCTTGTTGAATGTTCTTCAGTATCTTTGGGATTTTTTTCCACTGTGAGTAATAAATGTTCTTCATAAAACAATTGGTTATCTGGTTGTTCAAATATCTGTAATCGTTCATGTGTCTTGAAAGAAGTATCAGCTATCTGTAACTTTTCATTATGCATGTACAAAATGTATTACTCACCGATGAATGATAATTCTTCTCCCTAGGGATAGATTAGGTAGTTAGCTTTGATTTCTTGTTGTATGCGATTTAGATGCTTGTGAGCTTTAAGACGAGAGGTAAGAACCTGCGCATCACATTGTGACTGCTCCTTGCATCTTTATCACCCTGCATTGTTAATTAGGCACTTGCATTTCATAACTTAAGTCAATAATACAAAAAACTTGATGGACCGGGCCGTAACCGGTAAAGCCTTTGTTTTGTACTTGACCTATGGTAGCTGGACCGCAAACCAGACAGATTCCCTATACCAAACAGTCAACGGGCTAGTTGGGAATGTTTATTGGGGAGAATCCCTTACTGTTGCTTCCTGCGAATTTCGAGGTCTCAACAGTTTTGGTGCTAGAAGGAGGGCCGCCAGTGTATGGCTGGCCAAGGAAACCCATTTTCCTGAGAATATTCCACCGGTGAAAGTTCTGAAAGCATTGGGTTTCAAAATACAATTCTGGAAGAAAGAAAACATCTATATTCTGTTGGCAACGAAATTGTTAATGATCTGAGAAGACACACCAGGGCATACGTAAAGAAGATTGGAGGATTTCCAATCATCCCTGAACTACCTAGAAGAGAGTATAAAAGGAAAGATCGTCCTGAAGCAGAAGACTCAGTATTGGTAGGAGACTGGGAAGAGCTTGTAGAAAAGGCCTTACAAGAAGTTGTGCTACCTTTGAATCAAGAAGGACCAGAAACCCCTTGCAGTTCTCCTGCTCATACTCCAGTTGTTTCACCTCCCCACTCCCCACCTAGACTCATGGTAGGAGTAAATTCTAATCCACCGCCTAACCCACCAAATCCACCACCTGCATGGAGAGCCAGATCACCATTAAACCTGACACCTCCGTTACACGACCTACCTCAAGCCTTTGATAAGATGTTTCCCAAGTTCAACCCAAATGAGAAAATACTAGTAGATGATCATCCACAAAGTTTTTACTTGGAAATTGAAGGATTAAGGTCCGGGGAATATGAAGATGTAGTCTCAAGACTGTTCCTGCATACCCTTAAAGGAGCTGCAGCATCATGGTACTTTGGATTTTCTGCTAACTCTATCCCTGATTGGGATACCTTCGAAAGAATTTTCAGAAGTAAGTATGCAACTTAGAAAACTCATGCAGCCCTCATGAAAGGACTGTGCGTGTTGAAGAAAGAAAGAAAATAAAAAGTGCACAGTTTCACACAAAGGTTTGCAACATATCTCAAGAATTTCTCTGAAACAGATAAGCCTTTGGACAAGGTGTTGATTGAGTACTATACTTCAGCGTTAGGTCCTGATTTGGCCATGTTTGCAAAAGGTAGGGCCAAGCCTACTTTGACGGAAACTTATGAAGAAGCAGAAGTGGTAGAAGCTGAAAGAGAGAGCATTGAAGACTATCCAGAATAGTCTGGAGAAAAAGGTGTAGGCAGGAAAGCCTTATTGTTTACTAAGCCTAAGGAAGAAAAGTCGCCAGATTTGGAAAATATGGCCAAGATGATGTAGAAGCTGTCCAACAAAATCATAGATATGGAGAAAGAAAAGGAAGCACAAAAGTTTTATAAGTCATATTATAAGAAAAGAGAGGATAACCATCAGTCTCAACCTCCTCCTCACAATACTGTATCTATGAATTTAACAGAGGTAGGCTTGGACAATTTTTGCACTTTCCACCAACAGCCACACTCTAAAAATAATTGTCCTCAATGGATAAATTCAATGACATTGGTCATGAATCAACTATTAGATTCTAGATTAACAGAAGAGGGAGATGAAGAAAGAAAAGATAATTCTGCTTCTACTTCTACTAAAGAACAGGAAGAGGAAACCATGGCTCTATGGAATTCTGTCTCGTTGTTTGATACTGAAGAGGAAAAGACTTAGGGGTACAAGGAAGTTATGGAAACCAACGTAGCCACAAGGAGCCAAGGTACGGTTAAGGAAGACAGTCTTATACTCCCAAAGATTAAGAGGCTATAGAGAAATGTTAAGAAAAATTTTCAAAACAAATATTCGGCTGATAAAATTCCAGAGTTCACTATTACCAACCAAAATCCTAGGCAGAATGAGGCACGGGCCATGCCAAGTGCAGAAAATGCTGATAAACCCCATCCCATTGAGCAGCCGATGGATTATGACATTGTGGAGGATTTAAAGAAGGTAAAAGCGAATGTTCCACTATTCGAAATGTGTAAAGTGCCGCAGCAAAAAGAAAGACTGTTGAAAGCACTTGAAGCATCAGATGAGAAGTTGCCCGCCAATAATCTACCTCAGGAAGAAGAAGAAATTGGATAAACCAGTGTTGGAGGTATGTCTAAAAGCAAACATCCACCTTTCCTCCTCACGTTTGAAATTTTCAATCATAATGTACATAATTGCTTGGTAGACTCAGGGGCGTCGGTAAATGTTATGCCCATATCAGTCTGTAAAAAGATCAATGGGTAGCCTAAGCCATCCACGTGGAGGGTGGTTCAATTGGATAGAACGGATGTAAAGGTAATTGGTGAGCTAGAAGATGTCCTAGTCTGTCTAGCATCCAATGACAAAGTTTGCCAAGTTATTAACATCGTGGTGGCTGATATACCAGATGCTTACGGTCTCGTCCTGAGAAGGGATTGGTCAGCCAAATTAAATGGATATTTTGCCTCAGATTGGTCACATATGTGGTTTCCATACAAAGGAAGTCTGAACCAAATCAAGATTTTAAGAGAACCTCACATGAAGTACAATGTTACTCAACTGGAGGAGAAAAATGTACCAGTGGAGTCTGTATTGGGAAAATATTTTATTGAGTTGGAACCAAGTAATTACCAAGTAGAAGAAGCCAGCAACACATCTGATACCCAACCTGATCCCCTTCGATTCTCACAAGCTAATGAGATTGACTGTAAAATAGTAGACTTAGCAGTAGGAGTAGATTCATTTTCAGTAGTTAATGATTTTTGGAATTTATTTTTCGATGGCTCTAAGACATTAGAGGGGTCAGGGGCTATCTATGTCCTGATTAACCTGCAGAAGAATAAACATTTCCTTTCATGTAGATTAGAGTTTTATTGTACTAATAATACAGCTGAATACGAAGTGCTGGTGCAGGGACTAAAGAAGGCAATTGAATTAAAGGTAAGTAATCTAAAAGTTTTTGGGGACTCTGAAATTATTGTGAAACAAATCCAGAATCAGATATATTGTATTTCTCCTCACTTAAAGGCTTACCAGAATGAGGTATGGGATTTGCTGAAATACTTTAATGCATTTAACATTATTTCAATTCCAAGAATTAAAAACACAGCTGCTGATCTGTTGGCCACATCATCCGCTAGACTCGTACCCACTAATAATCGATGTTCTGTCGAACTAGTTTTTAGGCCCTCTGTACCTGATATGATTATGAACCTACGAGTGTTCGATGATGACCAGCAGATCATAGAATGTTTAACGAATGACGAGGTGTTTAAAGGAGCAATCATAGATGATGAAGAGCATCAGGCTGAGATGAAATACGATAATTTCATTCCTAAAGGAGTCAGAACATTAGAAAAAATGTTCGATTTAAATGAAAAATTCAGAAGACCAGCCAACGTGAAGACCCACAGCTCATCCCTACAGTTTGAGTTGATTAATTTAGGGACTGAGACAAATCCTAAATTTGCGAATCTCGAAAAAGGCTGTTCACCAACGGAAAGAGACAAGTTCATCAGTTTGTTTAAAAAATATAAATATGTTTTCGCATGGACGTACAAAGACTTGAAAACATACGATACTAGCATCATCAAACACGTCATCCCCATTAAAGTAGGCGTCAAGCCATATCAGCAACCATTGAGAAAAATGCATCCAAAGTTGGAACCACTGATTCAGAGTGAAGTGAAGAAATTATTGGATGCTAGAATCATTTTCAAAGTCAGACACTCTGAATGGGTGTCAAATCTGGTACCAGTAAGAAAAAAGTCTAGAGAAATCAGACTCTGCGTGGATTTCAGAAATCTAAACCGCGCCTCTGATAAAGATAACTACCCTGTGCCGCCCATGGAGCAATTGTTGCAAATGGTCTCTGGTTCTGAACTGTTTTCATTATTAGATGGGTTCTCTGGCTACAATCAAGTGTTAGTAGCCAAAGAAGATATATTAAAGACAATGTCTAGGACCAAATGGGGAACCTTATCCTACAGAAGGATGCCTTTTGGGCTGATAAATGCTGGAGAAACATTTCAGAGGGCTATGGACATAGCTTTCCATGGATTGATTGGATGAAGTGCTGTAGTGTACCTTGACGACATCACAATATTCTCGAAGAAAAGAGGAGAGCACGCATTTCACTTAAAGCAAATTTTTGAACACTGTCGGAAATATGGCATCTCCCTCAATCCTAAGAAGTGTGTGTTCGCGGTCACGAAGGGCAAGTTGCTGGGTCACATAGTTTCAAAGAAAGGAATTTCTATAGATCCAGAAAGGATCAAGGCCATTGAACAAATCCCCTTGCCCCACAATAAAAAAGGGATGCAGTCTTTTATGGGAACTATAAACTTCGTGCGAATATTTGTCCCTGATTTTGCTCAGATTGTTAAGCCACTGTAGCAGATGGTGAAACAAAATGCACAGTTCAAGTGGATGGAAATTGAGAAGAACACTTTCAACAAAATCAAGACTGTTGTTGCACACACACCCTCCTTGAAGAGTCCAAATTTCGATAAAGACTTTATTTTATATACTTTTGCATCCGATGATTCACTAGTAGCTATGCTTACGCAAAAGGAAGATGGGGGAAATGAATTCCCAATATCCTTCATGAGCACTAGTCTACAAGGGGCTGAATTGAACTACCCAGCTATTGATAAACAAGCTTATGTTGTATTCAAAGTAGTAAAACTATTCAGGCCTTATATTTTAAAGAATAGAACCAAGGTGATCGTCCCCTACCCAGTTGTAAGGTCTCTTCTTATACAGAAAGAATTAGGAGAAAGAAGAGGCAACTGGGTAACAGCTCTTCAAGAGTACGACCTTGAATTCAAGCCAGCATCTATAGTTAATGGACAAGGGTTGTGCAAACAGATGACTGAAAATGGAAAAAATGAAGAACATGCCTGGGAAGATGAGGCTGAATTACATGTAATGGATGTATGTCCTTTATTTACAGCTCCTGAGTCTTGGTATAGAGACCTTGTACATTACCTACAGGAAGGGCTATTACCGTAACATTGGAATTCCAAGCAAAGAAGAGCACTACGTTTTAAATCAGCATCTTATCAAATTGTGGAAGGGGTATTGTTCAGAAAGAATTATGACGGGGTTCTTCTCAGATGCTTAGAAAAGGAAGATGCAAAGAAAGTGATGGCAGAATTGCATGATGGTCCTACTGGAGGACATTATTTAGGGGATGCCACAGCCCACAAAATCCTTAGGGCAGGTTACTACTGGCCTATGCTCTTTAGAGATGCACAAGCACATGTCAGGAAGTGTGATATTTGCCAAAGGTGTGGTGGGAGATAGCCTAAAGTAGCAACACCTCTAAATCCTGTGATGATTACCGAGCCATTCGAGCAATGAGGACTGGATATTATTGGAGAAATGTTAACACCCAAAAATGGTTAACTACCTCATCTACCTCACTACATGGCTCATTTGTCCATTTGCCTACCATATTTCCCTGAAAATCCCACTAAAAAGCCTCCAAAAGGCCTAAAAAGCCTCCAAAAGGCCTAAAAGGCCTCCAAAAGGCCAAAAAACCCCTTTTTCCTCCAAAAATAACCAAAATTCCTCTAAAAATAGCAAAAATCCCCAAAAGGGAAGAAAAGGAATAAAAATAATGAGGAAAAAGGAGGAAAACCCTAAAACAGCAAAAACCCTAAACAAGTTGCCCTAAACCACATGGTTTCCAAAAACCATGGGCAAGCACTCCACCACTAAAAAACTATAAATAAGTGATGGAGACCCCTCATTTCATATCCACAGTCATAAGCACCCTTACTCTGCCAAAACATCTCGTGAAACCCTAGCTTACCATCAAGCTATTTTCACCTTTGAGACCCCTTTTGGCCTATTTTCCACCATCGGAGAAGGAGAAGGAACAGCTCGGAGCTCGGAGCCACCGACATCGGACCAGCGCAACGGACTCCACCAACCTCCACATTGGAGGTAATACTAATAAAAACACCATTACACATTTCATTATCGTCTTTTACTTCCTGTCATTTACTTTTTCTGCTTTAGCTTAGTTTTTACTTTTCAGTTTATTTTTGTTTCATTGAACTGCTACTAAGGATTCCAGATTCCTTAGTAGGTGCTCATCAGCACAAGCTAGGGTAAAAACCCTAGCTAAAAGAAATAAAACCAAATTCCTCTCTACAGCACAAGTACATTCTGATCGCGACTGATTACTTCACTCGCTGGGTCGAAGCTACCCCGCTGCATAAGATAAATGAAGACGAGGTCATCAGCTTCTTACAAGACCACATCATGACCAGGTTTGGAGTTCCAGTTTCGTTAGTTTTTTATAATGCTAAGTACTTTTCATCAATTAAATTGACTGCTTTTGCTCATTATAAAGGGATAAAATTGCATTATTCTTCTAATTACTATCCACAAGGAAATGGCCTGGCTGAATCCTCTAACAAAAATTTGATTAGAATTTTAAAGAAGACTGTGATAGAAAACTAGAGGAGTTGGCACTCAGCATTACCAAATGCCCTTTGGGTGGATAGAGTCACCCCCAAGTCTGCAATTGGAGTGTCTCCATATACCCTTGTCTATGGTAAAGAAGCCATCCTTCCTCCTAATATCATGCTACCATCTTCCATACTAGCTCAAGAGTCTAGAGGGTCTGATGATGAAGTTTTACAGATAAGAATATATAATCTCTTGAAAGCAGAAGAGGCTAGATCTAAAACCAAAGAACGCTTTAAGCAACAACAAGAGTCAGTTAAGAGATGGTTTGACAAGCATAAGGCTGGGACAAAATAATTTGAGGTAGGAGACTTAGTCCTCAAATGGGACCACCCCCATGATGAGAAAGGAAAACATACCAAATTCTAGCAGTTGTGGGTAGGTCCTTTTCAGATTACAGCCAAGCTTGGTCCTTCTACTTACAAGTTGCAAGATCTACAGGGGTGGGAGGAGAACCTGCCAGTAAATGGTTTGGTTCTCAAACCTTATTTTTCTTGAGTGTGTTTGATTTCTTCTGTCTTGTATATAAATAATTCGTCCGAATGTCTTTTGAGTCATGGTTTTTCAGTTTGTTTTAGTTTGAATTTTCTTGTTTTCAATAAAGGGGACGAACCCGCGGTTGCATAGGGAACATCAAAATTCTTGGGGGTGATAAACAATTTAGTAATCATACTGTTGGTGGTTGTTTGTATAAATGAACTTCTTCCAGTTTAATCATTTTCTCGAATAATTCTGTGTGCATTGAAGTCCTGCTTAATCCCTGTGAAATAAATCGGATTCAAAGAGTCTGGAATACTATGTTGGGGATCCATCCACATCACACTTAAAATGTTCTAAGGGACAACAACAGAGGACCCATGGAAAGGATAAAGGTGAACAGTATATTAAATATAAATGGTCCCATGCCAAGAAACGAATGCCAAAAGGCCAATAAAGAGTAAAAAAACTCCTATGAAAGCATCATAAATCAAAGCAGATGCTGAATCATGAGTACTAAGTTGCCTAAAGATCCTCTCCGTACGTGAGCTAAAACTTGAAGTAAACCACTCACACAAAAGGACACTATGGGATAGAGGATCCTAAATTAAAATTCAGTAAGAAAGACATGTAGGAGGACTCAAACGAAAAGGGACAAAAGTCCAAAAGCACCAAAGTGCTAAGATGGCATGGGAATGAGGAACAAACGAATATTTCTGTTTACCATATGATACAATCCTGTGGTGTCCGAAGCTATTAGCCACCTGAAGACAAAAGCAATAATGAAACTCATTTTCTGGCCTCAACAGAGTTATCTGGACTTGAAAATCTTGGTTTCCACTCTCCCAAATTGTACTACATTCAATGATTGAAGGAACATACTTCCAGCATTCGAGAAATCCAGATAGATGGAAGAATTCAGTAAGATGCATTTGTTGTTAAACAGTCTGTCACTCAAAGATAAACCCCCAGAGATCTAGGTTCACCAGGTAATTGCCAATTGTTGTAGCTACAACTATTCTTCCCCCAAATTTCTTAAATTCTGGGTCCCTCCTCATGTTTTTGCCTTGATCATCTGGATCCTCGTATTTTTTGGGTCATGCATCAATTGTGGATGATTTCTTGGAGTTTACTGTCCGTCCTGGTTTGTAACGCAAATCAAATGAATGATGCATTCTGGTTTGTTCGCAGGTAGACCTGAAGGATTTTTTTTTAAAGGCAAACGCAGCACGAAGGCACATCTAGGCAATCTCGAAAAAAAGTCAAACCGTGGTTCTCAGGACTGAAGAAAGGACAAAATGAATGACGGCGAAATCACATCCTGGAAAATATATCAGTTACTAATTAGAAGATGAACGTTCACATAAAATAAAAAATGAGAAGACAAAGCGGTTCAAAGAAGAATCTGAAACGCTCAAGAGACTGCAAATTCACACGTTTGGGGGCAGCCCAAACGACCTGCTATATAGTTTAAATATTGTAAAGATAGCAAGGAGAAAGGACTTTTTCCTTGGAAAAAATTTGTGAACTATTGGCTTGTAAGAGGAACTATTTCGTTTTACAGTCAGAAACTGCAACTTTTTCCTGCTGGAAAGAGCGAAATGTGGAATGTATCACTATGACTAAATGAATAAGGATGAAAGGGAACTATTTCGTTTTCAGCTGTATTTCATTAACTGTGAGAGTATTTAACTTCCTGAACCTATGTTCTTGTTGAATGTTCTTCAGTATCTTTGGGATTTTTTTCCACTGTGAGTAATAAATGTTCTTCATAAAACAATTGGTTATCTGGTTGTTCAAATATCTGTAATCGTTCATGTGTCTTGAAAGAAGTATCAGCTATCTGTAACTTTTCATTATGCATGTACAAAATGTATTACTCACCGATGAATGATAATTCTTCTCCCTAGGGATAGATTAGGTAGTTAGCTTTGATTTCTTGTTGTATGCGATTTAGATGCTTGTGAGCTTTAAGACGAGAGGTAAGAACCTGCGCATCACATTGTGACCGTTCCTTGCATCTTTATCATCCTGCATTGTTAATTAGGCACTTGCATTTCATAACTTAAGTCAATAATACAAAAAACTCAGTGGACCGGGCCGTAACCGGTAAAGCCTTTGTTTTGTACTTGACCTACGGTAGCTGGACCGCAAACCGGATGGATTCCCTATACCAAACAGTCAACGAGCTAGTTGGGAACGTTGATTGGGGAGAATCTCTTACTGTTGCTGCCTTCGAATTTCGAGGCCTCAACAGGTTGTTGACAGATTTACTAAGATGGCACATTTCATTCCATTCTACAAGACTAGTGATGCCACACACATTGCTAACTTGTATTTTAATGAAATTGTGAAGCTACATGGTTTAACCAGGAGCATTATATCAGACAAAGATGTGAAATTCATACGTCATTTCTGGAAGATATTGTGGAAAACTTTGTGTACTAAGATGAACTTAAGTTCAGCCTATCATCCATAGAGTGATGGCCAAACTAAGGTAGTTAATAGGAGTCTAGGGAACATGTTAAGAAGTCTGATTGGGGAGAATTCAAATAAGTGGGATAAGGTGCTAGCTCAAGCTGAGTTTGCATATAATGATTGACCAAAAAGAAGTAGAGGGATAATTCCATTTCAGATTCTGTATGGAATGCATCCTAGAGGAGTTTGTGAGCTTTGTCACTTAAGTCAATTAGAGAAGAGGAGTGTTGATGGAGAAGATTTTGCAGCAATAATTAGTGAGCTACAGGAGCAATTCAAGGTAGGGTTACAACATAGTAACACCAACTACAAGGAAAGAGAAAATTATAGGAGAAGGGAGAAGAACTATGAGGTAGGAGATT
The DNA here is from genome assembly GCA_001517045.1 of Pseudotsuga menziesii. Lineage (NCBI taxonomy): Eukaryota > Viridiplantae > Streptophyta > Pinopsida > Pinales > Pinaceae > Pseudotsuga > Pseudotsuga menziesii. Next base: position 450,676 of record LPNX010342124.1, read on the forward strand.
TGGTCTTTGCACATCTAAAGAAAGAGATATTTCTTGAGGGATATTATAATACGCTGAAGTTGAAAAATATTGGACCCTATAGGATACTCAAAAAAATTTCAGCAAATTCCTATGAACTGGAATTCTCAACGGGGGTTGGTATATCACCCATTTTCAATATTACAAACCTATTTACTTATGTAGCAAGAGATACAGGAGACCTTGTAGATGATGAAGACCCTATTGAAGACCTTTAGTGGTTGAAGCAGGTACCTATGGCCCAGCCATCAAAAGCTAATTCAATCTTGGATACTAGAGTGGAAAAGCATACCAGATAGGGGGATTACTTAGAATACTTGGGAAAATGGAAGGGACATTATGTAGAGGAATCTACATGGATGGATGCTAAAGAATTGGAGATAAAGGGTTACTTAGTAGTTAATCTACTGAACAGGGGTTCATAATTTTTAACCTTGAGAGTCTGATGCAGGAGCATTAGCGTGGAGCCAGCAATGTGACATGTTGATAACATGCTGTGGTGATTTCCGATTGATGAGTCATGATTTTGTTAGCTCTAATATGTTAGTAGTAGGAAATCATTCCAATGATGAATCCCTCCGAGGAGATCAGGTCAGAAGTAGTTTTTAGGATGGTGACAATTCCATCATGTTTAGGAGTCGTTTGTTTTCTATTTTTGGGACCACTCTGTGGGGAAGTGGAGAAGATAGGTTAAATATGTCAAGTAGGAATCAAGTCAAGGCATCTCAATTCTGGAGAGTCTCATCACTAGAAGTTGGTTCCCATTGTAAATATTTTGACAAACCGAGAGATGAAGCATTGTCTGTGTGTTTGTTTTATTGATTAATGAAGAAGTAGCGGTGTGTTAAATGTTCAAACTGTCTTTGAATGACATTGCTATGATTTTGTGAGCTAAAGAGCTGCATATGTGTTTGAATCCTTGAATCAAGAAGTAGAAGTATGTGTGAATGTGTATGAATGAACAACGTATGAGGTATTGACCGATTCTCTGGTCAATCGCATAGAAAACATAGTTTTTTTCACTTAATCTTGTTGACAGAGGTGGGATGGCTGAGATTTAATCTAGATCCAAATATGTATCCAGGAGCGATTTCATGGTGTGAAAGTACACGATGGATAACAAAGGAACTCATTGGTGAAGTTGAAAGATGATCGTCGTAAAGGAAATGGAGATCGATGGTCTCGGTGACACCCTAAAGAGATCGATGGTTGAGTAGGGCACCACTGGGTGACCTAGCATGAATAAAATAAAGGCTTGTGTATGTGGAATCCCATTCAAATCTTCCTCATAAATTTTTCCATCTATTGTCGATTCAGTTTGGACGATTGTGGGACATTATGCTAATTGAACAAGCGAAAGGGTTAACGACCTGACTGGGCACATAATTTGTATCAAATCAACCTTATCGTCGGCTTGGAGTCTGTGCTTATGGAGTTTGGAGGATCCTTTTGGCCATTTCGGAAGACCTTAGTGGTGCCTCTAACTTTGGGACCTTCTAAGTCGAGTAGAGGACTATCTAGATACTTCCCACGGAGAACCAACCACCACCTTTACAATTTGATTTAATATGGAGGTAAATATAGGCAATTAAAATCCATTCTCTTTCTCTATGATTTATCTCATTATCAACTAATTAATTGTTGCTCTGTCCCTATGTGTATTTATTCATCCATCTTATAATATCATACTTAAAACAATAATTCCTTATAGATGATCATATATATTACCTCGGGTCATGTATTCATGTTCTAAATTAATTCACTCTATGGGTAGCTAATCCCTAAAGAATACTTATAGAACTAAGTGACCATGACTAGCAATATATCGAATAGTATAACCACATGACCTAATACAACACAAGACCATCTCCATTTGAGGAGATCCATATCGTAGGGTGTTGTCCATGAGAGTCATAGACGTGAAACACAAGTACAGACTTGATACAAATCACAAGTCTTGACTTCATACAAACCACAAGTCAACAATCTTGATACAAACCACAAGACTTATATAATACAAGCATCACCACCTCAATACATATGAATATAGATAGGACTTTATAAAAACAACAAGTTTGACTTGACACAAGCCACAAGTCCAAAGAATGACTCCTAATTTTGTCAATCAAGGCTCCCTCTCAGAGAAGGAGACATTATCTACTTTACCAAGAATTCCCTTCCATATTAAGCTTATCTCAGAAGTATCTCAATTTTGTCACTGACAATGACTTTCCCATAAATTTGTAATATTTTCATCAATAGCTATGCAATTAAATATTACTTACATGACCATGACTTTGATGAAGTGATACCTCATCTCAATGTGTTCTATCATACATAATATATATGTTTTTTTTAATAAATATCGACTATTAACAACTAATAACTATAGGCTCAATTGTTCCACCCTAGTAGATAGCTTCCCAAGCTATACTAATCCATAGTAGGTAGTACTATCCACAATAAACGTTGCTCAGTACTAGATAAAATATACCTTACCTTTATAGTACTAGTTTCAATACATTTATCTTTTCTAGTACTAACCACAATATACATTGCTTTATATCAGGCTAAAATTATATTTGGATCTAGCACAATAGGTCTACCATGTATCAAATACAATAAATAAACTATTCTAATGTACCTCAATGGTACTCAAACATATGCTTAATAACAAGCATAAAATACAACAGTTTTACTAAGAGACCAACCAACTACTTATACAGCATAACATTATTTGGATTTGATCCATAATACATTTTTTCTAAACTAGAGACTATGGATTTCATATCCATAGTATACAAAAACACATATCAAATGTGTAATATCATGTAGAAATAAAGTATTACCTTTTCTTTCAATCTTCAACATTTGTTGACATCAAGAGTCTTCTACCATCTGAAGAAGTTATGAGCTTTCCATTCTCTGTGATGTTCTTTAAGGATTGATCACTTTCATAGTGATTTCATATAACAATACCCCACATAGCAAACTTTATGGATATCTAACCTATCGAGGAGGTTTAATTGTCCTCTGACAGTTCAAACTATAACTCTTCTTGAGTAACCAAAAGTTTTTGAGACTCTTACCATGTCTCTATTCATGTGGATTTTCTCCATAATATATCACAACCCCTAGCTACGTGAGTCATGTATCATGACTAACTAGTTTGGGGACTTTTAACTGTTGTTTTCTGTGAATATACATCAATAATCCCTCTTTAACTAGAGGAGACTTTTATACTATACCAAGCTTGTTCTGGACAAAGGATTAGTAAATTTGCTTGCAATTCTGCTCATCTATGGATATGTAGAAGAATTACACAACTCCTTCCTGTACCATGTCTTGGAAGTTGGATATATCAAACTAGGAACATTGTAAGGATTTACTTACTTAAAACATGCTCTATCTAGAGAAACATATTTGATGTGATATTTCTCGATCATTGTACTAGTTAGAGTCCATATATTCATGAAAATTTCTTTCACTAACAGAGACATGTCTAAATCTACATATACTTGTACTAAGTAGGTAACAACACACATGCTTTGTTGTACATTTCTATGTACTTACTGTAAAGACTAGAACTTATCCTAGGACTTATGTGTATCTAATATTTAAAAGATCCTACAAATATGAATAAGAATCAGATTTATCTTTCAAATGTGTGATCATGGACTTATAATCCATTGTTCTTGAATCCTTTTAGGAGCTATACTAAAAAAATTTACTCAACAAAAGAAAATTTTTATCCAATGACTGTTACACCTATAAAATTAAGAATCATGCAAGATTCTTACATATAGCTTCCTTTTGAATATGACAACCATGCAGTTTTAGACATAGCAAAAGTTTAATTAACCAATTCCATTATTTTTCCATAAGCTAACAAATCTAGCTTCTCCCTCTCAATTTATAGGATGTGGGAATAATAATTTTAGTGCTCCATCATGGAGACTCATACTCCTATATGTCTAACACATATATGAATATAACTAGACATCTCTAAAAATAGTATTAGGTATTATATTCTGACTTCATCCTAAGAATGATAGGAACTTCCCGATCTGTTCTCTTTCTAAATGAGCCATTGGAAAGACTCATGATTCGTGTCATTATTTTATTGTATATCATGGCATATGAATTTTTCCTACAAGACAAAATATTATCAAGAATATAGATCTCTATATGATAGTAATGAAACATATTCATAAACATATAGATCTGATTTATAATAGAATATGATAACCAAAATATAAAGTACTAGTATTTATTGTTTTGTGTTGTATCCCTCTTTATATATGCATCCTTGTGAAGATACTTGGAGTCTCTTAGACTTGATGTACCTGCAAATTTGAGTGCATGTAGTAGGTACCGAGTCTCTGCATGTCGATTAAGGATCACATACACATAAGAGCCAGTGATCTTCTTCACTAAAGTAAATAATCCTTTCAATTATCCTTTTCCTTGGATGATTTCTTCTAAGAAGGTTCACTTCCTTATACAATAGTGGATGCATGTATACTTTCTTCATTATTCTTCCTTGTATGGCACTCTCCCACAAAGTGACCCTTCTTTGACATGGAAGCACCAAATATTTTGATTTGTCAAAATTTTATTGAACTCCTTCTTTGAATTAAATAAGTTCTTTCATGTTATACACAAAATCCATTGAATAAGGATAAAATCCAATCCACAAATCCCCATGTCAACAATTCGTTCAGTTTTGAAAACTAGTCAGAACAAAAAATTTGAAAAATTCATCTTAAAATACATAATCGTATCTCCCAAATAGTTGTGAATTTTTGAAATCTTCTTGAGGTTTAAGTTAAAACATCCCATTTTTGAAGTGGGTTTTTTATAGTTTTAGTTGATATTTCATGGTTTGATAATAAATTATCCATGAAATATGTCTCCTCAAATAGTGACGGAAATGGTGCATACTAACATGCTCTTGGATTCATCTTGCATTAGATGAAGGATCCTCAATCAATGAGGTCACATAGGCATATAGGTCATGCTCTTCAAGAATGTTTAAAACCCTTTGGTTCCATGTGTTGAATTTGGAAGCACCTTCAAGGCGGTCTTCAGTTTGGAAAGAGATTGATGTCATGGTTCTTGAACTTTCTCAACTCCTCAATATATATGTAGGATTTAGTTAACTACACAAAAATAAGCTCCTTCACATCATATGCTCTAACACCATGTGTATTTTTTGAGCAAACTCATAGAATCTTGAACTTTAGAACTTTTAGCAATCAATTTCAGCACATATGAGTCTCATAAATATATCAGCCACATAAATTAGCTTTAACTCAATGCTCATTGATTTGAAATGAATGTGAACCGGCTGAAGTGAATGTGAACTATTTGAACTAAATGTGAACTGACTGAACTAATATCAATCTTCAACTAAGTGTATGACCATAAAGTTAAGAAGCTAACTGAATGTCTTTGGTGCTTCACATTTAGTGTCATCCATGCTCAATTTCTATATCTTTTGAATGGATATTCTTAGTTAATGGATGCATTCTTTATTACAATTGAGGCTTTATTGAATCCTTTACCATTCAAGTTAACTTGGAGGTAAATATAGGCAATTTTAATCCATTCTCTTTCTCTATGATTTATTTCATTATCATTTAATTAATTATTATGTGGTCAATATGTGTATTTATTTATCCATCTTATCATATCATACCCAGAAGAATTATTCGATACTGATGATCATATATATTACCCAGGCCATATGTTCATTTTCTAAACTAATTCACTTTAGGGGTAGCTAATCCCTAAAAGACACTTATAGAACTCAATGACCATGAATCGAAATATATCACATAATATAACCACATGACTTGATACAACACAAATCTCCAATATTGATACAACACAAGGCCATCTCCAGTTAAGGATTTCCATCTCATAAAGTACTGTCTATAATAATCAATGACCCGAAACACAAGTCCATACTTGATAAAAACAAAAATTCCTTATAGTCTTGATACAAACCACAATACTTATACAATACAAGCATTACCACATCAATACATAAGCATGTAGATAGGACTTTATACAAACCAAAAGTCCAGAGAATGACTATTGATGTTGTACAAGAAACATTCACCCAAATGAATGAGACCATTAACATGAGTAGACCACCACATGAATAGAATAACCCCAATGAGCTCCATTCACTTGTATCAAATAAATGGGGCTTCACTCTTTTGGGACAAAATATACCTAAGTTACCTACCTTAAAGAGATTTGATTTCCGAACATTAGTTGGTTTCCCTAAGTAGAGGCATTAAATAAATGGGAATGCATAAGCCAAAATAGCGAGGGACCATGATAATGTAGATTTGTGTCATAATTAGTTGGGTGAGTGATGAATATATATTTATATAGAGAGAGAGAGAAAGAGGAGGGATAAAACATTACCTCATTTTCTTCTCGCAAATAATTCAATGGTCTATCTTGACTTCTTAGTTATTTACTCATCATGGAAAAATTATCCTTCTTAATGTTCATCTCCTCACATGCACTTCTATTCCCACATAGAGATCTAATTTTAATTTGTCCATACTCAAAGAAGTCATAGAAACTTCTTAGATCCCTTTCCAAATTCAATATTATATTAGATTTTGTGTATTCCACAAGGGATAAAACACCTATCAAATAAATAAGTTAACTCACTCTAATATAGAATATATCACTTCTTCTCAGAAAACTCTTTATTAAAGCATATTGATCCTTATTTACTCTTATTCACTTCTCTTTACTACTAAAGGCTATATAGGGGCCATCATCTACTGACCATTTTTCAATTCTCTTGAAATATCTAGAATGATGTCTACAAAATGTTTCCCAATGTTGCAACCTAGAGAAACATTAAAACTCCATCTCAATTAGGGGAACATTCTGCATCACACCAAGCTTTTCACTTGTTTAGAATGTTCATAGACTACATGCACCATTAATACCAATATTCTCACCTAGTGAGAGTGTCCCAAGTTTCAAGATTCACATTTGGAGACATTATACATCACTGCTGAGCTTCGCACTTGGAGAGATTGTCCACAGTCCATCTCGGATATGTATTTCATCTCCATTTTGATTCTTTTTCTCCAATCCAAATTTCATGAATATATTGATAGAGATTGTTCCAATTTTAGTCACCTCTCATGAATTAATGTGTTTGCATGTAGGACCATCATAATGTCTAGTCCATTCACCTCATGTGAGTGTATTCCACTCACCTATAAAACCATCACGCTATTTGGCCAATACATCTCACATGAATTTATGTATCTAATTTGTAAAATGATCACAGTGCTTCCTAGCCATTAACACTCCCTCTCACTCTAGGGGGGATTCTCTGTCACACCAAGCTTGTCCTTGAAGGATGCAAACTTTCCATGAATAGAGGCTTGGAGATAATATTGGCTATATTCTCATCCATGGATATGTACTGGAGCTTGGTTGATACCTTCTGCACAGATTATCATATGAATTTATATTTGATCTCAATATTCTTTGACATGTCATGAAATACTATATTTTTCAAAATCTTGACAAAGCTTTGATTGTCACAATGTATTAAGGTTGTCTTTAGATCCTACTCAAATAATCCCGCAAGAAGGTTTTGAAGCCACACTGTCTCACAAATTTAAATAAGGAGTGCATAAATACTCTAATTATGTTGTGTTGAGTGTGACAAAAGCTTTCTTCTTGATAAACAAAGATATCATAGCTGATCCCAAGGTGAAGTAGCACCCCGATGTGTTATTTATGTCCACTGCACTCCCTTTCATTCATAGTTTGTATACCCTTCCATCATATTTTCACCACTTGATACATATACCAAACCATATCCAACTGTATCATAGGGGTAGATCAAGGACCTGGTCATTTTCCCACCAAATATAAATCTGAAGCAAAATTACTCAATTTTTTCATATTTTTCATCATATTAGGATCCACCAAATCTTAATATGAATAAGAATCACTCATCTTCTTCATATTTTTCTCCATACACGTAAATGTGGATTGCATTTCCTCATACTAAATCTATATAATATTTCAACTATGTACTTCCCTTGAGGAATATCTCACCTGATCTCTACCACACCTCTAATCCTAATAAATAATATATCATGCCAAGATCCTTGATCTCAAATTTCAAAGTAAAATTATTCTTGGTGAGGAATATAATCCTAATGGGGCACCTCCTCCATCATCAACAAGATGGTAAATATATACTCTCTCTGTGTTTTAGCATCTTTCTCCCCTTGTACTTGATTGTAATGCTCCCTCTCCATATCGAAACTCTTCTCCCTTTGCATCTGAGTATCTTGAACACTTTACATATGAACACTATATTGTCTATGTGTTCCAATATCATGTATTGAAGAAAATTGATACCTTCTGCACTATTTATTACTGTGTATTCATCTATGCCATCACCGACCAATTGGGTCTACAATGGAACAATGAATACCAATATCTAAGACTCTCTCAAGGCCTACAAACTAGATAACTACATATCCTATATAATGTTCCTTCTTAGATTACTAGTTTCCCATTAGATCTCAACATTATTTCACACATCATTCTTAATCATGGACAAAAAATACTCCATCATTGTATCCTTCCAAATACGCTAGCCTATCTCCTCTTCATAACATGGAGGCTTAGAATCAATGATGTGTATCTTCAGAATCTCCGAGGCCTTTTTTTCTTTTACTAAAAGTTCCTCTCGGACATACTTTCCTTTTTATGTATTCCAACGTATCACGAATCCATGCTAGCATTAGGATATGACTCAACAGATGTAAGACTCTTGATTCACATTATGCACTCATCACCAAGAGATAAAAATATCTCTTGTTCATTCAAGAGAGATGAATCACTCTTGTCTACTCAAGAGCTAACCAATTAGAAATAAATACTTATTGTTCAAATAATACTTATCTTGCTTGTTTACTTCTACTTGATCCATCCCTCTTTGCATAGATTACTGAATTGCTTGGAGGTATACTCTCCTCCAAAACCTTGATCCTCTTCTTTGTCAAGCTTTATGTTTGATCCTTGAGCATTTGGAACTTTCTAAGTACTTCAAACTTGGTCTTCATGAATTAGATCACCAATGAGCATGTGACATAGTACAAGACACCATCTAAATATCATACTTTCATTGGTGTGCATACATTTGAGTGTACTATAATAAATACTCCTTCTAAAGTTCATTTGCAATATCATCAATGGTTTATCTTCTTTTATCTTATTTAATGGAGGATAATCAACAATGGTTGTTGATGCATGCTAATTTCCCATTCTTTTCATTTAAGGCCATAGACAAGCATAGCAATCAAATTTCTCACAATTATAACATCTTACTTTTGAAAGATCCTTATTTCTTTTCTCTTCAACTCGGGTTAAGCTTTCACCTACATTTTCTTCTCAAACTTTCTTCTTCCTCGTCCTTTTAATGAATGATTTGAAATACCTTGATTTTGTTCATTCTAAGGTCTTTATATATCATTCTTGGACAATAATATGACCTCCTTTTGTTCACACTTGAACCACAATCGTCCAACTTGGGTAGCTCTTCTCTTTCACAAATTATATAAACAAATGACTCCCATGATGGGGGAAGTAAATTAAGAGTCTCCATAATAGGTTTTGCATGACAACACTATATCCAATGGATTTAAGTTGATCTCTTAACTTAGATACCTTCACAAAATAAGTGGCAATTGAAGCTTAGTCATCACCCATACACCGGAGTTGGTTCCACTGTAACAACCTTAGATAGAATAATTGTCACCATTCCTTTTTATGTTAATAATATGGAAAGGTGGCCCTTTGATATTGATAAAAGATTAAAATGTCTCAAGGATTTTCACTCTAACTATTGATGTATTTGTAACTTCAGAATGTATTCACTTATTAGTATCTTATGTCTTGTACCCCGATGTTTATTCCGGGATGTGTCTGTAATGTAATTGAGTCATGTCATGCCCCGATGTTTTGATTAATAGGTTCTATAATGTAAACAATCCATGTCAATTCATTGTGGGTAACCCTCCTATTAGTCAAGGGTTAAAGTCCCCGCAATTCTGGGGCACTAGGGTTGTTAGACTCACCTCGTGAAGTTGGCCCTAGTAGGGTTTAGTCAAGTCGGTAATTAGCATAAATAGAGAGCTAGCCTCTCTATCTATCACACACTCACTCACACTCAGTTGTAGCGTATAGCTGAGGAAGAAGAAGACACTGGGGCTAGGTAGAAAGAGGTTGCTGCTGTCGGGAGAACATCTTACTATTTTAGGCTTTTCTATTTGGTGCCGATTCTATCTCTGAGGAAGTTGTAGGGTTTTCTCCATTTATGGTTTTCCCGAGGAAAAAAATTGTGTTCATTGTCTCTTGTGTTTGATTGTTGTGCTTGTTATTCTCTCAGTTAAAGATCCTAATATAATGCTAGCTTAATGTTAAAAATCTAACATGGTATCAGAGCTAACCTGAGAAGAAGACACTATGCATCTGTGAGAACTAGGGCTTCCTATTTTTTGGATCTCTCTCCACAGATTTTCAAAAAAATAAGGTTGGACTAACTCTCCTCTCTAGGGCGCATCTTTTTGTTGAAGCAGAATCCAATTCTGAGGTTTTTTAGTTTTGGACCCGACACTACTGCCAGAAATTAGGGCTTTCCATAGAAGTGGAATTTTTCAGTGAACCCAGGCCTGGATTGATATCCTCCTAAAAATCAATGTTTAGAGATCAATATCAAAGAATTTGGTTGGACAGAACTTTGAAAAAGCAAAACCCTAATCTACTCCTGAACCAGCACTACAAAAATTCAGCTCCAAATTCAGATCCGACATCTTGACCTAGTAAGATCTAAATATTTTGTATTTTTATTTGAGGTTCTCATTTAAGATGTCTCATCATACCAAGCTTGATGAAAAGCTTGAGGGAGCTGATAAATTTCGAGCCTGGAAGTATAGGATCTCCCTGGTCCTGGAAGAAAATGAGTTGGACTCCTATATTAGTGAGGAGGTTCCAATTCCATAGGGAGATGAGGCTAAGGGATTACACAAGAAGAAGTTGGTTATGGAAAAGGAGATTATTGTTGATTCAATCAAGAATCACCTCATACGACATGTGTCCTCCCTAAAGACACCTAAATCTATGTTTGATGCCCTAACCAAATTGTTTGAAGGAAAGAACATAAGACAAAAGATGACCCTAAGGAACCAGTTGAAGAATGTGAAGATACAGAATGCAGAGACCATCCAGTCTTACTTTACAAGGGTCTACCAGATCAAAGAACAACTTGAAGCAGTAGATGATGAAGTGGAGAATGCAGAGATTGTAATGCCCACCTTGAATGGTCTCCCTAGGACATGGGACTCTTTTGTTCAAGGGATCTGTGCCAGAAAGAAGTTAGTCAAGCTTAGCAGAATATGGGAAGAATTCTCTCAAGAAGAAGCTCAGATAGCAACTTGAGAAGAGAAGATGGGAAGTGAAGATCAAGCTCTCATAATACAATCCAAGAAAACCAAATCTAGCCACCACAAAACTAAGTACTCTCATCAAAGGAATAATTTTAGAAAGTCTAGAGATAATTCTAAGTTCATTTTCTATACATGTGATGAAAGAGGACACTTTTCTAGAGATTGTCCTAGAAACAAAAGTAGCTCTCACAAGAAGAAGGGAAACAAGAGAAGACGCCATGCTCATGCTGCAGAGGATGATGAACCTTCCACAAAGAGAAATAGAAAAGTCAGTCATGATTCTTCAAGTGATGAAGAATATGTTCTAATTTCCACTCTCATGGGAACTATCACACATGGAAGCAATGATTGGCTTATAGATAGTGGTGTTTCCAAACATATTATACGATTTAAGGAATCCTTTGTGAAATTATCTGAACATGAACCACCTCACAAGGTGAAACTTGGAGATGACTACCAGTATCCAATAAAAGGTAGTGGTGAATCTTCATACAAGCTAGACTCTGGAAATTCTATCAAGATGAAAGATGTATTGCTTTTACCTGGACTAAAGAAGAACCTTATCTCCATATCTCCATTAGATGCAAAAGGAATGAGGGTTTCATTTGTAGATGTCCAAGTCCTCATGTGGCCAAAGGGAAAGTCTTTTGATGATGCAGTAGTGATTGGGGAACTATAAGGAGGTCTATACAAATTGAAGGGCCAACCAGAACAAGCTTTGGTTCATGACTTGGTAGAACCAAATGAGATTTGGCATAGAAGGCTTGCACATGTGAATTATAGAGCACTACCACTTGCAAGCAAAGTTGTTGAAGGTCTCCTAGAAATGCAGATGAAACATGAAGGTGTATGCAAAGGATGTGCGAAAGGAAAGAACACAAAGAAGACATTTCCAAGTAGTGAGAGTAAGGGAAAATGAATCTTGGAAATCATCCATTCTGATGCATGCGGTCCAATGTCATCTAGTTCACTAAGAGGGTATGTATACTATGTTTCTTTTATTGATGATTTTTCTAGGAAGACATGGATCTAATTCATGAAGAACAAAGATGAAGTATTTAGCAAGTTCAAGGAATTCAAATCCTTGATAGAGAATCACACAAAAAAGAAGATCAAGACCTTTTGATCAGATAATGGCGGAGAATTCACATCAAATGAATTCAAAGAGATATGCAAAGACTCAGGGATTAAGAGGGAGTTATCCACTCCATATAATCCACAATAGAATGGAATTGCAGAAAGAAAGAATAGAATGATCATGGAAGCAACCAGGGCTATGCTTCATGATCAAGATCTTCCCATGCATCTATGGGTAGAAGCTGCTAGAATAGTGGTGTATGTACAGAACCGTACTCCACACAAAGTACTTGAGAACAAGACTCTTGAAGAAGTATTCTCCGGAAAGAAACCAGAAGTCAGCCATCTCAGAATATTCGGTTGTCCTGTATACATACACATTCCAAAAGAAAAGAGGACGGAGTTAGATCCTTCAGGAAAGAAGGGTATATTTGGGATACTCTGAAAGCTTGAAGACTTACAGAATATACTTCCTAGGGTTCAAGAAGATTGAAATTAGCAGAGATGTAACATTTGACGAATATTTAGCCTACATCAAATCCAGGAAGAGACCACCTAAAGAACCTAAAGAAATAAGAGCACCCAGAATTCATGACCCAACCATGAATGAAGAAATTCAAGAAGAAGATCGAGAATTTGAAGAACCTCAAGAACTTGTAGATCCATCTGAAAATAAGAATCCTCATAAGAGGAAACCTACTTGGGTACATGAAATTATCCAAAGTGCAGAAATATATGGAGCTTTAGAAGAAACACCCAGAGGAAGAAAGAGAACTAGGTCTTGCTCCAGTTATGTAGCCTTGCTATGTGACATTATTGATAAAGAACCTTCCAACTATGAAGAAGTGGCATAAAGGAAAGAATGGAAGGAGGATATGATCGAAGAGTATCAATCTATCATGAATAATGATGTTTGGGATGTTGTCCCAAGACCAGAAGGGAAGTCCATTGTAACTTCCAAGTGGATCTACAAGATCAAGCATGCTGCAGATGGCAGCATCAAGAAATATAAAGCAAGATTCGTGGCTTGTGGTTTCTCCCAAAAAGAAGGAATAGATTTTAAAGAAACCTTTGCACCTTTAGCCAGATACACTTCCATCAGATCAGTACTTTCTCTGGTTGTAATGATGAAATGGAAGATACACCAAATGGATTTAAAGACTGCTTTCTTGAATGGTGTAGTAGAAGAGGAAGTGTATGTGGAACAACCACTTGGTTTTGAGACACATGACAAGGAGTCTCATGTGAGTAGATTGAAGAAATCACTGTACGGTTTGAAACAGGCACCCACAACATGGTACGACAGAATTGATGGTTTCCTATCCAGTTTGGGCTTTACCAAGAGTAAAGCAGATTCCAACCTTTACTACAAGGTTGAATATGGCAATCCAATGATACTCCTACTATATGTGGATGATCTATTTGTAACAGGTATAGATGGGTTGATTGCTGATATGAAGAGGAAACTTGCTATTGAGTTTGAAATGATAGACTTGGGTATGATGCACTATTTTTCTAGATGGAGGTATGGCATAATGCAGATGGAATATTCCTTGGACAGGGTAAGTATGCAGTAGATATTCTAAAGAGATTCAAGATGATGGAATGCAAGGCCATAACCACACCTATGGCATCGAACTTGGAGCTATTGAGTGATGCTTCATCAGAAGTGATTGATGCTACGATGTATCATCAGATGATTGGGTCCTTGATGTACCTGATGAACACAAGACCAAATATTTTCTTTGTTGTGAACACCTTGAGCCAGTTCTTGACAAATCTGAGACATGTTCACTTGATTGCTGCAAAGAATATTCTGAGGTACCTGAAGGGTACAGTTGATTATGGACTCAAGTACAAGGAAAATCAAAATATTAACCTGGAGGGTTAGGTTGATTTAGATTGGGCAGGTAGTTCCATCGATAGGAAATGCACTTCAGGGTGTTGCTTCAGTATGGGATCAGGTGTGATATCTTGGTTTAGCAGGAAGCAATCCTGTGTGGCACTGAGTATAGCTGAAGTAGAGTATGTCACAGCTTGTTCAGCTATTTGTGAGGTAGTATGCCTCAGAAATCTACTGTCTGATTTATTTGATCTCCAGTTGGATACTACTTCTATTTATTGTGAGAACCAGAGTTGTGTGAATTTGTTGGAGAACCCTATGTTCCATGAAAAGTCAAAGCATATCGAGATCAAGTATCACTATATCCGGGATATGGTGCAGAGGGGAGTAGTGAAGCTCCAGTATGTTGCAATGAATGAATAGATAGTTGATGTGTTGAAAAATCCATTGTCTAGAGTGAAGTTTGAGTACTTCAGGGAGAAGCTTGGTGTTCTCCATATTGAGGTTCCCTCCAAGGGGAAATGATGATACCTAGAGCCATTTTGACATGGTGAGAGGATTAGGTTCCTTCCATTGTCAAATGTAAGGGCTGAGCCATTCTATCACGGTGAGAGGATTTGGTTCCTTCCATGTCAGATTTGAGTGCTGAGCCATTTTGATGTGACTGTAGGATTGGTTCCTACATGATCAGATGTAAGGGCTGAATTCCATTCTTGGAATGGAGGCACCTGGTCAGTTACCAGGAATACTCAGTATGGTACTGAGGGCCATTCAAATATGACTGTAGGATGTAGTCTTACATGATTAGATGTGAGTGCATGGACATTTTGATGTGATTGAGGGATGTGTTCCCACTTGATGAAATATAAGGGCTGATGCCATTCTCTAGGAGAATGGAGGAACCTGGTCAGTTACCAGAAATCCTCAGTGTAGGACTGAGAGCCCTTTTGATGCGATGTGTTTACACATGCTCGAATGTAAGTGTAGAGCCTTTCTGACAAGATAAGGTCAGATATAAGTGCTAAGCCATTCTGGCGTGATGTGTTTACACATGGTCAGATGTGATTGTTGTGCCTTTTAGACAAGATGGGTTCGGATGTAAGTGCAGAGCCTTTCTGACAAGATGAGGTCAGATGTAAGTGCTAAGCCATTCTGGTGCAATGTGTTTACACATGGTCAGATGTGAGTGCTGGGCCTTTTTGACAAGATGAGGTCAGATGTGAGTGTTGGGCATGCCTTTCTGACAAGATGAGGTCAGATGTAAGAGCTGGGCGGGCCATTCTAACTTAGGGTCATATATAAGTGTTGAATGCCTACATGAAGGGTAGGCCTACAACTAGCATGAAAAAGGGCTGGCTCTATAGAACTTCCTGTGATGAGAAGAATCAAGAGATAGTACCATTCTAAGATAGCACCGATGATGATGATCCAGATCAAGTGATGATCCAGATGTGATGATGATCCAGACTTGATGATGATCCAGATAAAGTGATGATCTAGATGTGATGATGATCTAGACTTTATGATGATCCAGATCAAGTGATGATTTAGATGTGATGATGATCCAGATTTGATGATGATCCAGTAGTGGTGATCCAGTAGTTGTGATGATTCAAATCCCGTGATGAAGAAGACTTCAAGAAGAATATGACTTAGAAGAAGACTTGAAGAAGAAGATGACTTAGAAGAAGACGAAAAAGATGAAGAAGACTTGAATATGAAGATGACGAGATGATCCAATCGACACAGAGAAGAAGACCAATGCTGAAAATTGTGTCAAAAGAATACCTTCCTGGTTAAGAGGGAGTGTTGATGTATTTGTAACTTCGGAATGTATTCACTTATATATCTTATTGATTTCACCCTGATGTTTATTTCGAGATGTGTCTATAATGTAATTGAGTCATGGCATGCCCCGATGTTCCGATTGGGAGATTATATAATGTAAACAAGCCATGTCAAGTCATTGTGGGTAACCCTCCTATTAGTCAAGGGTAAAGTCTCTGCAGTTCTGGGGCACTAGGGTAGTTAGACTCACCTAGTGAATTCAGCCCTAATATAGTTTAGTCAAGCCGGGAATTAGTATAAATAGAGAGCTAACCTCTCTATTTATCACACACTCACTCACACTTAATTGTAGCATATAGTTGAGGAAGAAGAAGACACTGGGGCTAGGAAGAAAGAGGTTACTATTGTCACAAGATCATATTACTATTTGGGATTTTCTATTTGGTGTTGATTCTATCTCTGAGGAAGTTGCGTGGTTTTCTCCATTTATGGTTTCCCTGAGGAAAAACATTGTGTTCATTGTCTATTGTGTTTGATTTTTGTGCTTGTTATTCTCTCAGTTAAAGATCCTAATATAATGATAGCTTAATGTTAAAAATCTAACACTAATATAGGCATGATGTTTAACGCCAACAAAAAATAAGTTATGACTATTAATTCCAAGAAGGATAATTTTGTATATGATAATAACAACTTGGAGGATGTGGCTTATTAAAACTATATCAGAATAGATATCCATTAGAAGCTAAACTAAAACAATAGAATTGAGAAAAAACTTAATCGAGGCTATAATTTTTTTAGGACTTGAAAAAAATTATAAACAAAAAACCTTATGATGTGGGATAAAAATAAGTTCCTTTTTGAAGCTCACGTATCTTGTTATCTTGTACGCTTGTGAATTTTTGGGTTGCAGTGCATCTCTAGAGAATCTTGGATAAATATTGAAGAAATCGAAAAAATATTTTTAAAACTTACAACCTAAAAATAAAAATCACTAAACTCAATCCTATTCTTCTAATATAAGTGGCACTTCCCAGCTTGAGAGCATCTCTATGACTATATAGCTAATTTACATATACATGATAAATAACATTGAATACCAATGGCACTATAAAATTTCTTTAAAATTGATTCAAAACCATGTGTGACTCAATAGAGGCTAGTATAAAGAGGCCATGGATTGATTAAATCATTGATGGATTGAAAAAAATGTCACTCTCCAAAATATCAATAACATTACAAATATTATTACATCTAATTTTAAAGAGAAGCTATGGGACAAAAGGTTACAAGAAAATTAAGGTGTTATAAGGAGTTCATTAACCCTAATATAGAATATCAAATGTATCTGTTGGTCTTAGTTAGATCAAAGAATAAAAATAATATACGTAGGAACAAAACAAACTCCCATGAGCTTTGTAGTGAAATAGGGCACTGAACAATTCCTAAAACACAATGGGTGGAATGGATTTGTCATCTCTGTGAGACTATGAGAATTGAGGATAAAAGGAGATTCCTATTAAAGTCTCCCTCGTAAAAGGAGATTCCTATTAGATAGTAGTTTCATAATCTTCACTACAATGCATAAATTCCTAAGATTCTATGTAAAAACTATGATAACCTAGGAATGCTTCTTTCTAAGCTTTTTGAGCATAACAATAAGACTTTAAAGAAAAAAATAATAATTTTTTATTTCCTCTTCCAATAAACCAAAGTTGGTCGGAGTGGATGTTAACTTCTTTCATCATAGTGATTAAATCTTATGGAAATTCATTGTGTTGAGATATTGAGTTGAGTGACGCATTTCAAGCGGAACCTCCACTCATCATCAGGATCCATAGAATTTGAATAGTTTCTTCTCATAAAAAATTCTATGGATCCATATGATGAGTGAAGGTTCTGGTCTAAATGCTTTGGCCAACTCAATCTCTCAATATAGTAAATTTCCATAAGACTTAATCACTATGTTTAGCCATTGTGGAAACACCAATTGTCAAATTCATGCATCATAACTTTAATCACAAAATATTTCCTAAATTAGATTGAATAATTTTTTTTAATGTGGTTCACGACATCAGAGATTGAAGCTCTCTACATCCATGGATAACCCCTAGGTACGGGAAAATATTGTTGTTGTGAAGGTGGATCAATAAGAGCATCATATATGCCCCTTTAAGGGATAAAGCATGTCACTTACAAGGATAAAACTTGGGTGGGGAGAATAATAATCATTCGTCCCAACCACTCAATCTACATCCAATGAACAAATTATATTAAATAATTATATAGATAGTGATTAATTTTAATTAATAGTAATCATCAAATAGAAAAATTAAATTATGATGATTACTATTAATTATATGGGCTAAAGGCTAATCAAGTTTTAGAAGGAATCATTCAACCACAAACCACCTTGTTACGCTTAGGATCATTGTACAGGAATTTCCTAATAATAAATATGACCTATTTTTTTGATTTGTGGATTTTAGAAAATCTTTTGATACAATGCCTAGAAATAACATGTGGAAGAGGCTAGAAGAGCTTAACGTTCCTTTTGAGTTGAGAGTTGTCATGATAAGGTTATAAAAAAAGTTAATTGTCAAGTTTCAAAATAAGGAGAGGTAGACAACATATATAAATTGTAGTATTGGATTTAAACACAGCTCCCCCCTCTCCCCTACACTTTTTGGCATTTACATTGATAAGCTAGAAAGGATTTTAGAAGAAGCAGGTTGTGCCGATACAATCCTAGTTTGGATAGTTATCATCTCCTACTTTATGTTGATGATATTGTTCTTATGGAAAGGTGTCCTTTTGATCTCAATAAGCAATTAATAATTATTAAATATTTGTTCTCTAACATGGGTATGACTCTTAACACCGGCAAGAAAAAAATAATGATTATAAAATCTAAGAAAGACACCTATGCAAATTTTATTTACAATAATAGAAATCTATGGGTATTGACTTCCTACATTTGGTTAAAGGTCTTCCTGTGCAAATTGTTCCATGGTATCAAATATTCCAGGTTTAGTATAGCTCATTTATAATCAATTAACTTCCATATAGATCTTCAGAGTTTGCTTTGCGGGTACAATTTCAACAACAAAAATTGAAAATCAAAGCCAATTTTGAAGAGGTACCACAAACTATATGGATCATATTAGAAGGTTGGCCATAGATTTTTTGAAATTATTTATGTGATATGAATTTTTTTTTGTGTAACTCCATTTAAGTTTATGGTTTGAGAGATATGTTCAGTTGAATATGGGAGGTTTGCAACAGCTCGTGTCCGTGTGTACCCTTTATTTTGGATTTATATTTCTCACTCTACAAGATGACATAGGTTAATTTTTTTATATGATTTGAAATATCTCTTAAATATATAAAATGGGTCTTCGATCAAATTTGATTTTGTTAACTGTAGTATAAGTTGTGATTGAATTGGCAACATGACATAAATCATGTTTTTTAGTTTTTGTTTAAGCTTATATACATGATTTTATTTACATGTTCTTGAATTCAAAGTTGTTCATAAATTTGAAGAGAAATATGGTAGAAATATAAACATAGTTTCTAATTGTTGAAAATCTCCTTTTAGTTACTCCTTCTTCCTCTATTTCTTTCCATGAAGCTGATATACATGAAGAAGACATTCAAACTACTCTTGTGGTTGAAGAACTCTGAAATATGGTAGAAATATCAACATTGTTTTTATTTATTAAATGTCTCCTTGTAGTGACTCATTCTTCCTATGTTGCTTCCCATGAAGATTATATACATGAAGAAGACATTTGGACTACTCTTGTTGATGAAGGAATCATGTATCTCCATCTCCCTTCATTCTCAAATCATTCTTCTAATTTGGATCTTGAAGATAATAGGTACGTTTTTCTTGATCATATGCATACTTCACTATAATTATGGAGCACTATTTGATCAATTGGATGTTTTGGAGGCTAGATCAAAGTTTGTAGTTGGTTGCTCCCTCACTCCCACTATAGCTTTCCTTCATATGTATTCCTCTATGTTTATTGGATCAGTTCATTCAATATGTACTGAAGATGGAGGACACAGCTATTCTCTTGGAGTTTATTATACTTTATTTGGATCACATCTTCGTTCAAATTTCATGGCTCTAGCATCTCAAGTCTCATTTGGACCTGAAGTCAGGAAGTTCAAGTCTAGTGAGCGCCTTCAATTGCATGCAAACTATGCAGAGATATAGCACATGATCCATAAATTGGAGTAGAAACCTCTTATTCCCAAGAATAAGATACCTCCATACATATAATCAAGTTCACACCTACTTGTATTTGGAGCAATTTATTTTTGGTGTATCTCATGTCCAAATTTTTGGAAGGATTTTCACCATGTGGGTTTTCCTTTTTCCTCAGTTTACATGGATGAATGATGTAAAAGGTGACCTTAGCCTTTTTTGTTGGGACCTAATTTTTATTTTCTCTCACATAATTTAGGATTAAGGGGGGGTTCAAATATTTAACCCATCTAGACATTAGCCTTAATCATTTATTTAATTTTCTAGTGCTTAGACTATTATCAGTTGGCCACCTAGTGTATAGTCCTAAGTATCTTAGTCACTCCGAACTATTATTTTTTTATCCTCATTATCCTCATATGCACCATCTTCCTTGTTTATAGTAGTTAATGAACTCGCATGCATGATTTCATTCTCACTTGAGTCAGTTCCTCTAGTTTAGGATCCTACCTTTAGTTAACTACCCTTGATTTAATAACCTGAGTTAGTATGATCTTTGACTAGATCTAACACTCAACTGAAAACATATTATGCAACCTCCATCAATATTTATAATCAGTTAACTAGCTAATACACCTTCTAGGTCGACCTACTATTACTTACACTCAGTTAACTAATATGCTTCAGTAGTTATGACTAGAAACTATGTCTAGTGATGTTTTCTATGTTATCTAAGTATGACACATGTGTGGAGTTCAACTGCCTCTTTAGGCTCACGAATATATACCTTGGAGATATATTATAAATGTAAACTTATTAGTGAATAATAATCATATCGAGTTTATACCAATTGAGTTTTCTCTCTTATGTTTATTCTTCATTATTTTATCTCCATTATTATGTTTATCTATGTTGTAATTCTTGTGAGGTTACATTTGATTCAATATATTCCTGTGCAAATTATCATATGGTGGCTTGTTTGGTTGGGACATACATACATACATACATACATATATATATATATGTGTGTGTGTGTGTGTGTGTGTGTGTGTGTGTGTGTGTGTGAGATGAGGGGGTGCAATGGAGCTCTGTGGTGGTGAAATAGGTTACGAAGGATCAAGGAACAAGGAACAAGTGGTGGATGAAGGTTTATTCTCTTCTTAAGTATTTCAAATGACAGTGCAAAGATTCACAAAAAAAGGACTCGTCGCAAGCGGGAAATTAAGGAGCAATTAATCTCACCGCAAGAAACATGTACCTCAACGAGGTGGATAAAAATAAGTTCCTTTTTGAAGCTCGCATATCTTGTTATTTTGTACACTTGTGAAGGTTGGGGTTGCAGTGCATCTCTAGAGAATATTGGAGAAAGATTGAAGAAATCAAAAAATATTTTTATAACTTACAACCTAAAAATAAAAAGTGATAAACTCAATCGTATTCTCCTAATATAAGTGGCACTTCCCCAATTTAGAGCATCTCTATGAATAGGTAGCTAATGTACATATACATTATAAATAACATGGGAGACCAGTGGCACCATAAAATTGCTTTAAAATTGAGTCAAAACCATGTGTGATTCTATAGAGGCTGGTATAAAGAGGCCGTGGCTTTTTTAAATCATTGATGGATTGACAAAAATGTCACTCTCAAAAATATCAATAACATTACAAATATTATTACATCTAATTTTAAAGAGAAGTTATGAGATAAGAGGTTACAATAAAATTAATGTATTATAAGGAGTACATTAACCCTACTATAGAATATTAAATGTATCTCTTGCTATTAGCTAGATCAAAAAAGAAAAATAATATAGGTAGAAACAAAACAAACCCGCATGGGCTTCGTAGTTAAATAGAGAATTCAGAAATTCCTTAAACACAATGGGTGGAATGCATTTGTCATATCTGTGAGACTATGAGCATTGAGGATGAAATGAAATTCCTATTTGAGTCTCCCTCATACACCCACACTAGATTATAGTTTGATTATATTCACTACTATACATACCTCCCTAAGCTTCTATGTAGAGATTATGATAGCATAAGAATGCTTCTTTCTAATATTTTTCAGCGTAATAATAAGTTTTTAAAACAAAAACAAAAAAATGCATTTCCTCTTAAGGCCCAATAAACCAAAGTTTGTCACAATGGATGTTAACTTATTTCATCATACTGATTAAATCTTATGTAAATTCATTGTGTTGAGAGATTGAGTTGACCAACACATTTCAAGAAGAACCTTCGCTCGTCATCGGTGTTAGCACTCAGAATGTACCCAGGTTGTAAAAGGTAAACTCCAAGGTAACAACAAAACCACTTTAGGAAGAAACTGGTATTTCCTTCCAGAGAGGGATCTCTCAATAAAGATTTAACAGGACCAGATTTAACAAGACCAGATCTAAAATAACATTCAAAGATTTATGTATTTGGCTGAAACAATCACATAACCATTGGGCATGGAGACATATACAATATAAAGATACCTCAAAGACATATACATGATATTCATCAAAGGCAAGGTAATCACATCATCACAGTCATTCAAATTGGTTCAGGTGGAACAGAAGAGATGAAGAAACAATCCATTAATACAGAGCATCAACAAGGATGAGTTCTATATCAACTTTAGCAGAAAAAATCATATAATATCTAAAATGATGACCAGAGCATAAACGCATGAATTCCAATCATATAACGCTATATTCCAGATACGAGGAAGAAACAAAATGGAGTGTTACACAAGGGAAATACAATCACATAGAGAAAGAAGCACAGACTATAATATCAACGACACATGAATCTCTGACAAAAACTCTCATGCATTCACTTTGTTATTCCAAAAATAGATATGTTCTCCAAAATTATTCACCACCCGATGGGTTCCAACCCCCATCTCTTAAAAAAGATGCATATTTATACATAAAATGATAGGTCTCCCAACAAGAAGATCAATAACAGAATGATCGACTTAATTTAGAGTTTGTAACTGAATTCCTAACCCCTAGGAAGTTTGTTACAACTCCAATCCTAACAGATCATAAAGTACAAATCAACTTGATAACAAACTTTCGCCCATCAGCTCCACATCTTTGCCCCATCATCTCTTCAGTGCATGACACCTGTCTCTAGGGATGAAGAATATACTTTGTCTTTCCAAACCGCTACACATCCTTCCACTGCTCCGAACTTGGGGTGTCACATTCCATCATTTCCCGAATTGCTACTTCGAGCTCCATATATGCTTCATAGGACTTATTAGGAAATCTGCTCCTAATGATGGTGAACTTCTGCAGAATCTCGAAATCTTCTGTGAGCATATCCATAACGGTTTTCCCTGTCAGGATTTTCTCCAAATCATTGAATTTGGAGTGGTCCATGCAGCACTAAACAAGCAGGTTATGATAATGTTCCTATGAGAACATCTGCCCCTCTCCATCCTAGAAAGAAGGAAATCCATCCTCGAACAGCTCTTTAAACTCCTGTTTAAAATTATTAACCTGCAGAAGCAATCCTTCTGATTTATCTTGGACCGTTTTGATTAAGTGATGCTTATGGATGATTTTCTTTTCCCACATCACTATTGATACTCTGTCCTTTGTGCCCGTCTCGTGCAATTTTTGATATGTCAGTGAATTCAGAAAATTTAGTGTGTTCTGAGCTGTAGAAAGAGGTCTTTTCTCCATATGCTCATTTACCAGTTTTAATCTCTGGTGAGCCAAATTTATCATTATATTCAAATCATCAATAAAATTTAGATAGTGCCGGAACTTGGTAATCTCTATACACAAGGTCTCCCAAATGATATGTTTTGCCCCCTGAAGAGGGTCTTTCCCAATGCATTTTTCTTCTAGCTCATTGAATTTCTTCTGTAATTGATTCCTGTCCTGCAGTATTTGTTTCTTGCTTTCACTTACTTTGGCCAATTCAGCTTTCATCTTTTCATTCTCTGCTTTCAAATCTTTGATTGCTTCTTCTTTCAAGCTCACCTCAGACATTGGCACCAACAAATCATTGGTAGAAAAATCATCTAATGGCTTGTGGATATTCACAATAGGCAAGTCCTCGCTGGTGGGAGTCTGGCTCATCAATTCCTCCATAATCTCCTTCTCTTCATTTTGATATTTTTTCATCATGGAGATTTGGGATAACAGTTCCTCCCTTTCAGATTCCCACCTATCTTTTTCTTCCTGTAGCTGCCCAGCTCTTCCTTTATACTCCATCATCTCTTGATGGACTTTATCCTTCTCTTCTTGGAGATCTAGTAACTCAGATGACTGAACATGTTCAGTACCTAGGATCTTCAGCTTCTTCTTCAGGACCTGGAGTGCATTGTCCTTTTCCTCTAACAACCTCTTGACTGCCTGGGAGCTATCCGAACTAGCAATGTCTGTTTGCAGCTTCCTAATCTGAACAACATTTGCTTTATTTTCCACTCTCTCATGTTTCAATTGAATTTCCAATTTGTCTGTCAAAACTTGCAAGTTATTAATCCTCACCATGGCTTGTAGTAAGTCTGAGTAGATGATATCGCTGGTCTGTTTGTGAGGTTGAATTTTATCCGGAGTGCTGATTTTGTCTAACCGGATCTCCATTTCAGACATCTTCTTGTCGCTTACCATAGCCATTTTAAATGTATTTCTCTCAGCATCTCTAGTAGAGACTAGAGAGGTTTTTTAACTATACAAACTTCTCACCCTCGGGAGAAAATTTCTCGTCTCCTCCATAGACTGTTTCCTATTCTCCATGTAGCTGGCTTTGAGCTCTTCCTTCGACTTAAACACGTGGCATAATTCTGAACTCTCTACATCACCCTCCACATTTTTGAAAGAGAATTGACTTACTTGCACCGCTTTCATGGGAACTAGGGAAACCCTTTTGGAACCATCAGAAACTTCCTCATCTACAATTTCACCACTTTCAAGCAGCTTTGCCTTTTTATGGGGCCCATCTTCATCTACATCCATACTCTCAGTTTCAGACAAACTCCTCTTGACCACAATACTAGCACCTTATGTTATTTGGGTTGCTGAGACAGGTAAAGTATGTGTCTCTTCATCAGACTTTGACCTGTCAGTACACTGCAGCAAATTGGCCATTTCAGCTAACCCCTCAATAGCCTGATGCTCAAATGGTTTATTCTTATTGGCCTATTTTCTCAATGAGATCACATGGTGGGGGTCGTAATTCAAATTTACATCTTTTATGAAATCCATATTCTCCAGCAACTTTTCTATAAAATCCAAGGCACCCTTACTTTTAAAAATGAAAGTGCCAACCTTAAACGAAAATTTTATGTTTGAAGACTTTTTGAAAGCACAAAAATGCTCCTCCTCAGACAGCAATCTCTGCCTCATGAATTCTAGTGCCAAGATCCTCGGGTTTAAAAAGGAGGGTATCCTATAAGGCTGATCGGTAAACCCATATATTCTTAGCACAGTATAATATTTGTACAGAAACCAATCTCCAACCCGATCCTCTAGTGAAGACTGCATTAAATTTCTCATTTCGTCCAGGACGCGGGGCAATTCCTCATTAAACAGCATTTTGTACATCTCTGACATGATCAAATTAGCAAATTCGAACATGTTGATTTGCTTAGGCAAATTAGAAGAGAATAGAGTAATCAAAAACTTCAACTTAGTGATATTGGAGCATAACAACATATTAAGCAAGTAAGTCTGGAACCTAAAAAACCGAACCTTTGGAAACTCGCTTAGCTGAAGATGGATTGCTTCAGCTAGGTATTCGTCCAGACTAAAAACTGGGGTTGACTGAGACTCAGAAACAGAGGATCTTATTCTCAACAAAAATCCGAGAATGACCTCGCCCACATGACAATCATCATCCAAACCTAGTACTTCACAAACTAAAGAAATGACTAATTGGACTTCACTCTTGAAAATATGTACAGGGTAGGGCAGGAATACACCATCTAAAGACTGACCATCATTTAAAAAACTAGACAAGAATTTGCAGTGGGTTTCAGCTTCACACTTCTTGTACAATTCGACCAGGATTGACTCATTTACTGCTTCACGACTATCTGGGTAATATTCAGGTAAACTAAGGTTTTCTCTGATGACTGTGGCATTGACTCTACAAAGTATTCTGGACACAGACCGACTCACAATAATCCTCTAAGAAGGAGAATAGTTTATAGCACACCACTCCGCGAACTCTGGGAAGTGGAGGGTTTGCTCAATAGAAAAATAGTACATAAACGATTTGAAAAAATTCAATACACCGTTCCCTCACGAATGGTAATGCCATAATTTCTCCTTGCTGACAGACACGCTCCCTACAAATAGGAAGGGGTCACACACACTCCTATCTTTGTCTACTAGAAACTCTTCTCTGTCATCTACGACCTGACCAGACGCTTGAATTTATTTCCCCTGGTCCATTACTGAATTTATAATGTTAATTTGGACGGAGGAATTACAGAATTACAGGGTTTAAGCTTTACCTGGTCAACTGTAGAGGCGTGTGCTCGGAGCGTGTCCAAAACTAACAAATGGAAGCTGGAAGCTGACAAATGGAAGCTAACAAATCGTCCCGTCTTTTTCACCCATCCCAAGCGAATAAAATAACAATGATACGGGTCAACCTTTCCTTTATAGGCCACTTTTGTCTCTAAAGCCTACCATAATTCGCCACGTGGACAACAATTTATTTTTCGCAACCACCATCTATTCCTATTTGCCGTGCACTTCTATTCCTAGGATTCATTTAAAACCATTGATCTGATTCCCCTTTAATTCTCGACCTTTGGATCACGCGCCATGTACCTCGTTTCGCCAGGCATCTCCCTCATAAACAACGTGCAAGTCTCTGCCCCGGAAGCATCTCCAACCGTCGATGCAATCGCTTCTCATCACTCCACCATTAGATCGGGAAAGAGATATTCGATTCTGTTGAGCTTCCCAACCTTATCTTTTGGGAAACTTCATGCTCCAGAATTTCCCCTAGCCGTAGATGCAATCAGCTTTCACTGGTGAGCCATTGGATCGTGTGACACCTACCCAATTCTGCTGGGCTCCGTCACTTTAACCGTCGCACAGCTCTGATCTCCGGAATTATCCTCAGCCATTGATGGGATACACCTTTAATCTTCCATCGTCAGATCATATGCCACGTACCAAATTCTGCTGGGCACTTCAGAATTATCCACCGTGCAAGTTCATTCTCCGGGAATCATAATAGTCGTTGATTTGATTCACTTTGATTTTCAACCGTCAGATCGATCACTGGATGACTCATTATGCTGGGCACCTTAGGTTTATCTATCATGCAAGTTCTGGTTCCAGAATCAATCTCAACCATGGATGTGATCCGACTTCACCTCTCCACCATTGGATTGAGTAGCATGTACCTGATTCCACTGGATTGTATTACTTTAACCAACATGCGATTTCACAAGGTGGATTAAATGTGGACCGTAGATCTGCCCGAAACAGATTGACAGCCATCAATCTGTGCACCCAATGAATGCCGGGACATACGTTATCTCCCTCGCAATTTTGAAGAGCGGAGAGGATATCGGCCGTTGATTTTATTCCTTCTCCCACCGTGGCTTAGGATCTTTGGTAACTTAATTGCTTTTTTGCCTATCGCCCCATTCTTACAATATATCTTTTAACCAAAGTTTGGTAAACACTTGTTGTTTCTCTTCCACCATGTATTTTTATCCCCTTGCTAAATAATGGTGTTAACAGCTGACTCCATCTGAGGATGATATCCTCCCTGCGAGGTATCAAAGAACTTGTAGACCAGGTGCCTGTTTTTGATTTTGTGTAATAACTTCTCAAAAACCCATCTTTTGTTTTTGTAAATATATGATTTTTATATATTTTTAGAAGAGGAGTGGTATGCCTCCTGAACTTTAGGGATCTCACTGCAAGCTTTCAAATACACTCGGCTTACCATCCATATTTATTTGTAAAGAGAAACAAATATGTACAATTCTATGATACAAATTTTACCTTCCCCCTCAGGACAGGTAATGCTTCAAATATCTTCCATTTACAGGGTTACTCTCCAGAAGAACCCCATTTGTATATTCCAGCAAAAATGCATTTTGTCCTCTGTATCCAGTAACAACGTAAGGTCCCACCCACATAGGGTCAAATTTTCCATGCTTGTCTTCATTAGGAGCATCCCACTTCAAAACCAGGTCACCAATCTGAAACTGCTCTTCCTTGATTCTTCTGTCAAAAGTATTCTTCATTTTATCCTAATGTGACTGCACTTTGTCATAAGCCTTACTTCTTCGTTCTTCTAGCTCAATGATCTGATTTATCCTCTGATGTATGTGATTTGATTCTTCTTGCTGATCTTGGAAATATCTCATAACTGGTACCCCTAATGATGTTGGAAAAATTACTTCAGCCCCATATACCAGTTGGAATGGAGACATGCCGATTTCTCTTTTAGTACTAATCCTGTTAGCCCATAGAGCATATTTTAGTTTGTTTTGCCAGGACCTCTTGTTATCTTCCAACAGCTTTTTGATGATCCTCACCAGGCTTTTATTTGAAGATTCAGCCAATCCATTTCCTTGAGGGTAATATGTAGTTGAGTGATTGAGGCTTATATGATACTTATGACAAAAATTAATCATCTTTCTATATTTGAAAGCAATTGCTTTGTCTGTTACTATCCTTTTTGGACACCTGAATCGAGCCAATATATTCTCTTCAAGAAAATCCATGATCACATTTTCAGTGGCCCTCCTGGTAGGAATTGCCTCTATCCATTTAGTAAAATAGTCTGTAGCTGTCAAGATCCACCTGTGCTGACCTGATGAATTTGGGTTTATTTCACCAATAAAATCCAAACCCCATTGCTGGAAAGGGGCCTCAACTGTTATTGGGTTCAGAGGGAGAGGCAGTACCTTTCTCTTACCGTCGAAAATTTGGCATTGATGACATTTGCTGATTTCTTTATATACATCTGAGAATAACGTAGGCCAGTAATAACCAGCTCTCAGGATTTTGTTTGCAGTCACCTTCCAAGAATGATGTCCCCCGCAGTCTCCTTTGTGAAATTCTTTGGTAATTTGCTGAGCTTAATCTTCCAACAGACAATTTAGTAGAACTCCCACAGGATCTTTCCAATAAAGATATTTATTTATGATACAGAATTTAGCAGATTTCAACTTTACAGATCTTGCTCTCGATTTACTTAATCCTTCTGGTGCTTGCAAATTTCAGAGGACATATACAATACCAGAATACCATGGAGAGGCCACAAAGTCAGCCATCACTTCTATCTCTGTGTCCAACTACTCAAACTGGTGAGTCAAAAAATTGATCTATAAAGATTCACAATTTGAGTTTGTCATCATCTTTGCTAACCCTTGTCCTTTAACCAGCTTCATGGGTTTTATTTCTATATCATATTCCAATAATGTAGCTATCCATCTCGCCCTCCTGCCTTCAGGGTCTGGTTGAGTCAAAATTGCTTTTATTGCAGCAATTGGAACATGTGCAACTACATGGGAATGCAAAACATATATTCTGAAATCCTTTAATGCTTTAATCAAAGCATAGGCCTTCTTTTCCATGATGTCATATTTCAATTCCCCATCCCGTAGCATTTTACTAAAAAAGGCTATGGGTTGTTCCAAATTTTCATCATTTTTCTGCAATAATACTGCTGCTATAGTATGTTCCGAAGCATATGAGAATACTGAAAAATATTTGGTGAAATCTGGACTTACCAAAACAGGAGCTTCTGAAATTGCTTTCTTGATTTCCTGAAAGGATTCTTTAGCTTCTGTATTCCATTTTATTTCATGACCCTTCTTCAACATATTTGTAATATTCATCAAAATCTCAGCAAAGCTTGGTACAAATCTCCTCAAGAAATTTACTTGTCCTAGAAATGATTGTATCTCCTTTTTGCTTCTGGGTTCTCCTACCCTCAGAATTGCACTTACTCTTTCAGGGTCAATATTTATGCCATCTTTGGATATTATATGGCCTAGCAGCTTTCCTTCTTCTAGTGCAAAATTAGACTTCTTAGGGTTTAAAGATATGCCATACTTCCTACACTTCATGAAGACCTTCTCCAGATGATGCAGATGTTCTCTGTCAGACTTTGAGTAGACTGTGATATCATCCATATAAATTACCATGAAACTTCCAATTTATCCTACAAAGGCAATGTCCATAGCCCGTTGGAAAGTGGCGCCTGCATTCATCAAACCAAAAGGCATCTTCGCATACATGAAAGTGCCCCATGGTGTAGTAAAGGCAGTTTTCTCCTGATCTTCTGGCAGCACTTTGATCTGATTATATCCGGAAAAACCATCTAGCATCGAAATCCTTTCAGCTCCCACCACTTGCTGTAGTATATGATCCATCTTGGGTAGAGGATGGTTGTCTTTCATGGAGACCTTATTCAAATTGCGGAAATCTATGCACAGTCTTATCTCTCCATTCTTCTTTCTGACAGGGACCAAATTTGCAACCCATTTAGAAAATCTAAGTGTTACAATGATCTTGGCATCAAATAACTTCTTTATTTCCTTCTCAATGATAGGGAGCAGCTTAGGATTGATCCTCTTGAGTTTCTATTTAAAAGGCTTCTCCCCAGGATTTATAGGAATAGTGTGATGTATGATAGATGTATCATATTCTTTGAGGTCTTCATAACTCCAAGCAAACACATCTGTATATTTTTTCATTAACTTTACATACTCCTCTTTCTCTCTTTCCGGCAGCTTCTTGGATAATTTTATGATTTTATGATTTTCCTTAGTGCCAATATTTTTATCTTCAACGGCATCACCAACAGGTTTCACTTTGGGGTTCTTGGCAACACCATTTTGATCAAAAAACCTTTCTAAAG
The DNA here is from genome assembly GCA_001517045.1 of Pseudotsuga menziesii. Lineage (NCBI taxonomy): Eukaryota > Viridiplantae > Streptophyta > Pinopsida > Pinales > Pinaceae > Pseudotsuga > Pseudotsuga menziesii. The sequence continues at coordinate 481,993 of LPNX010342124.1, forward strand.
GGATCAGGCCTCTTGGTATGAAATTATTTTTTAGCTGGATGATATCCTTACCTCCCAAGGTTTTCTTTAACTTCTCAGCACCTTCTTCTTCTGTTTCAATTTCTTCATCATCTCCAAGGGTGCTATCATTATCATTTTCATTATCAAAATGAGTATTCATGAACTCCCCTGATAACTCTAGAAATCTTCAGATCTGCATATCATCTTCAAACACTTGCCAGTATTTGGAATTGTCAGGGATAGAAGGTCTGTTCAAAATCTCCACCTGGTATTCCTTTTTGCTAACCATTGGGTTTTCAAATTTTCCTGCAGATACTGCTAAAGAATCAGCCACCAAATTTTCAACCCTGGGGACAACCTGAATTGTATGCTCTGTGAAGAAATTACCAAGCATATCCCATACTTCTTTCCTTTAAGCTCTCATCCGAGGATGCCTGGTTTGATAACTCTCATTCACCTGGTTTATCACCAACTCAGAATCTCCCAAGATCCTGACTCTTTGAGCCCCCAAATCTTTCAAAGCATGTAATCCTAATAACAAAGCCTCATACTCCACCACATTATTTGTGCATTCAAATAGAAATTTGTATGATAAAGCTTTGAAATCATGAATAGGATAAATTATGTATACACCATCCCCAGCACCAACCTTTGCAACAGATCCATCAAAGTACATGATCCATTGGCCCTCTTTTTTCTGCTTTGCTTCCAAAGCTTCCTGTTCCAAAACTTCTTTTTCATCATTGTCCTCAGAATTATCCTGCAATGTATTTTCTACCTCATGTGGGACAGCCTCATTAAAGAAAATGGAAGACCCCAAATCAGTATCAACAGCATATATGTGATGGATTTCAGGTTTATCTTGACTGCTAACCACATAGGGAGTTCTTTTTTCACTATATAACCTTCTGCTCCCATCTGGAACAGGAATCGTTGCATATGACATGTCCATCTGTAAACTACCTTTCATCTTGGAGGTCCAAGATCTTGACAGCAATACCCCAAATTTGGGTGGAATATCTGCTACCACCACATCCATGACTATAGTTTTAGATGGCAATTTATTCAGGGTCACCACCGTGTCTTTAATCAAACCAAGGAATTTTACTCTCTTAGAGTCAAATGAGTATAAATCCTTATATGGTATAGTCACCTCTAATCCCAGACTTTCCACGACTCCTTTAGGCATTAGATTATGGGATGCCCCTGAATCCAACATAGCATTGTGGACCACTTTGTCATGCACATTTAGACTTAAATAGAAAGGAGGAACCCCTTCACCTTATAAATTTTCAACCTTTGGTCCAAATGAAATAGCAGGATTATCATCATTCAATTCTAAAATGTCTAGCTACCATTCTCCTTGGTTTTTGATCATTTTGGTGATAGTATCTCTGTATTCAGTGTTTCTCAATAATTCATTAAATGGAACTGAGATTTTTAGTTTTGAAAGCTCGTTTTGTAATTTAAAACCAGCACCAATCTTTTCCACATCAATCAGAGTTGCCTTCTTTATTATTTTATCCCTTTGTACATCATTTTCAACCTCTTTACTCACAAAGGGTTCTTTTTGTAGTCCTTTCCCCTTTTCTCCATTCAAAGAACTAGAGGAAGGCTGATTTGGGTTTTCCTTCCCTTTGTTTATGGGGACATCCCTATTCCTCAGTCTCATTTTCCTTTGCACATCATCCATTGCATGTAAATAACCTCTCTGATACAGCTCATTTTCAAATTCTTCATTTGCACCTTCCTGCGCAAACATATTATGTTCTTCCTCAGTAAGATATATCTCTGAATCTTTTTCTCCAAATAGATGAATCTCATTTTCAGGTGGATCTTCTTCATCACCAACATAATTTTCAGGGAAAGGCAGATGGATAGGCTTTTCTTCTTGGTTTCTTGGATTTCTCTATCTATTCTGGGGAGGAACAGGGGGATTTGGTCTTCTGAAATTTGGATTCCTGATTTGGGGATCCCCTTGCTCCCTGTTGAAGGGCCTAGTATCCATGGTTAACCTATCCATCAACTTTTCCATAGTCTTCAACATCGTCTCAAATTTAACATCAGTGGAAGAAGTAGAAGGCACATTTTCTTCTTTTCTCCTCCTATCCATGTCTCTATGCTTCATCTTTCCACTAGCCATAATGTTAGCTTCCACTTCTAGGGCATCAGTAAACATGGCCGCAAGAGTCACCAATTTCCTTTCCCGCAATGAAAATGCAAAATCATTATCAAAATCTCCAGCATAATGCAATTTAGCAGCTGCAGGAGAAGGTTTTATATCTTCCGGAATAGAGTTGTAAGCCCTCATGAATCTGCTTGAAAATTCATGAACAGACTCAAAACCCCCCTTCTTGAGACTATTGTACTGAGATAAAGCTGCAGAGGGTTCTGTTTATCGTCCCACCTATCCAGAAAGGCGTTTTGAAAGGCCTGAAAATTTTTTATAGATCCATTAGGCAAGTCGTTAAACCACTTCTTTGCCTCCCCAGACAAACTTTGGGCAAATAATCGCAGTTTGACATCAGGATAGTCAACTTATTCCAAGTCAATGAAATCTTCAAACTTGGAAACATGTTGTTTTGCGGTTATATCACCTTCCCCATCAAATAAAGAAATTCTTTGAGAATAATTTTGGGGGAGATCATGTAATACCTCCGGCAACCGCAAGGGAGCAAATCTAGCGGCCATTGGTCTGGGTGGGTTCACAGGGATTGAAGTACTTTGAGAATGCTTGGAAGCAGTTGTTTCAGCTTTAGAGGTTTGTTGCAAGTCCTTCCAGAGGGAATCTAACAGATAGGACTCTAACCTACGAGGATTGAACTCAGTATTTTCGAGGTCGGATTCAGATCTAGCTCTCACCCTACAAGGATTGAACTCAGTATTTTTGAGGTCGGGTTTAGATCTAGTTCTCAACAGGGTCTGCGCAGTATTGACTTCCCATGCTGGATTAATATGAGAATCCGGTGATGATGATGGGCTGAACAAATGAAAATCTAACTTCTCTTTATTTTTTCTCTTAAACAACTTTTCTGGATCCTCAAAACTTTTCAGAATTTTGGTATCAGAGTTACCTTGTGTATGTCTTCTTGAAGCCAGAATGTCATTCTTGAATTCTAAAACAATTTCACAATGAAGTTGCCAGGGCAAATATACAACCTTCTTTTATTTTTGAAATTCCTGTTTGCCCACAAAAACCTTTCTTAATCTTTGTCGTTCTCACGGGGCAGATAAGCACTTTCGTCCCCGGCAACGGCACCAGTTTGTTAGCACTCAGAATGTACCCAGGTTGTAAAAGGTAAACTCCAAGGTAACAGCAAAACCACTTTAGGAAGAAACTGGTATTTCCTTCCAGAGAGGGATCTCTCAATAAAGATTTAACAGGACCAGATGTAACAAGACCAGATCTAAAATAACATTCAAAGATTTATGTATTTGGATGAAACAATCACATAACCATTGGGCATGGAGTCATATACAATATAAAGATACCTCAAATACATATACATGATATTCATCAAAGGCAAGGTAATCACATCATCACAGTCATTCAAATTGGTTCAGGTGGAACAGAAGAGATGAAGAAACAATCCATTAATACAGAGCATCAACAAGGATGAGTTCTATATCAACTTTAGCAGAAAAAATCATATAATATCTGAAATGATGACTAGAGCATAAACACATGAATTCCAATCATCTAACGCTATATTCCAAATACGAGGAAGAAACAAAATGGAGTGTTACACAAGGGAAATACAATCACATAAAGAAAGAAGCACAGACTGTAATATCAACGACACATGAATCTCTGACAAAAAATCTCATGCATTCACTTTGTTATTCCAAAAACAGATATGTTCTCCAAAATTATTCACCACCCGATGGGTTCCAACCCCCATCTCTTAAAAAAGATGCATATTTATACATAAAATGATAGGTCTCCCAACAAGAAGATCAATAACAGAATGATCGGCTTAATTTAGAGTTTGTAACTGAATTCCTAACCCCTAGGAATTTTGTTACAACTCCAATCCTAACAGATCATAAAGTACAAATCAACTTGATAACAAACTTTCCCCCATCAGCTCCACGTCTTTGCCCCATCAGCTCTTCATTGCATGACACGTGTCTCTAGGGATGAAGAATATACTTTGTCTTTCCAAACCACTCCACAACCTTCCACTACTTCGAACTTGGGGTGTCACATTCCATCATTTCCCAAATTGCTACTTCGAGCTCCATATATGCTTCATAGGACTTCTTGGGCAATCTGCTCCTAATGATGGCGAACTTCTGCAGAATCTCGAAATCTTCTGTGAGCATATCCATAATGGTTTTCCCTGTCAGGCTTTTCTCCAAATCATTAAATTTGGAGTGGTCCATGCGGAACTGAACAAGCAGGTTATGATAATGTTCCTGTGAGAACATCCGCCCCTTTCCATCCTAGAAAGAAGGCAATCCGTCCTCGAACAGCTCTTTAAACTCCTGTTTAAAATTATTAACCTGCAGAAGCAATCCTTCTGATTTATCTTGGACCATTTTGATTAAGTGATGCTTATGGATGATTTTCTTTGCCCACATCACTATTGATACTCTGTCCTTTATGCCCATCTCGTGCAATTTTTGATATGTCAGTGAATTCAGAAAATTTAGTGTGTTCTGAGCTGTAGCAAGACGTCTTTTCTCCATATGCTCATTTACCAGTTTTAACTCTGGTGAGCCAAATTTATCATTATATTCAAATCATCAATAAAATTTAGATAGTGCCGGAACTTGGTAATCTCTATACACAAGGTATCCCAAATGATATGTTTTGCCCCTTGAAGAGGGCCTTTCCCAATGCATTTTTCTTCTAGCTCATTGAATTTCTTCTGTAATTGATTCCTGTCCTGCAGTATTTTTTTCTTGCTTTCACTTACTTTGGCCAATTCATCTTTCATCTTTTCATTCTCTGCTTTCAAATATTTGATTGCTTCTTCTTTCAAGCTCACCTAGGACATTGGCACCAACAAATCATCGGTAGAAAAATCATCTAATGGCTTGTGGATATTCACAATAGACAAGTCCTCATCGGTGGGAGTCTGGCTCATCAATTCCTCCATAATCTCCTTCTCTTCATTCTGATATTTTTTCATCATGGAGATTTGGGATAAAAGTTCCTCCCTTTTGGCTTCCCACCTGTCTTTTTCTTCCTGTAGCTGCCCAGCTCTTCCTTTATACTCCGTCATCTCTTGATGGACTTTATCCTTCTCTTCTTGGAGATCTAGTAACTCAGATGACTGAACATGTTCAGCACCTGGGATCTTCAGCTTCTTCTTCAGGACCTGGAGTGCATTGTCCTTTTCCTCTAACAACCTCTTGACTACCTGGGATATATCCGAACTAGCAATGTCTGTTTGTAGCTTCCTAATCTGAACAACATTTGCTTTATTTTCCACTCTCTCATGTTTCAATTGAATTTCCAATTTGTCTGTTAAAACTTGCAATTTATTAATCCTCACCATGGCTTGTAGTAAGTCTGAGTAGATGATATTGCTGGTCTATTTGTGAAGTTAAATTTTATCCGGAGTACTAATTTTGTCTAACCGGATCTCCATTTTAGACATTTTCTTGTCACTTACCATAGCCATTTTAAATGTATTTCTCTCAGCATCTCTAGCAGAGACTAGAGAGGTTTTTGAACTGTACAAACTTCTCACCCTCGGGAGCAAATTTCTCGTCTCCTCCATAGACTGTTTCCTCTTCTCCATGTAGCTGGCTTTGAGCTCTTCCTTCGACTTAAACACGTGGCATAATTCCGAACTGTCTACATCACCCTCCACATTTTTGAAAGAGAATTGACTTACTTGCACCGCTTTCATGGGAACTAGGGAAACCCTTTTGGAACCATCAAAAACTTCCTCATCTACAATTTCACCACTTTCAAGCAGCTTTGCCTTTTTATGGGGCCCATCTTCGTCTACATCCATAATCTCAAGTTCAGACAAACTCCTCTTGACCACAATACCAGCACCTTCTGTTATTTGGGTTGCTGAGATAGGTATAGTATGTGTCTCTTCATCAGACTTTGACCTGTCAGTACACTGCAGCAAATTGGCCATTTCAGCTAACCCCTCAATAGCCTGATGCTCAAATGGTTTATTCTTGTTGGCCTGTTTTCTCAATGAGATCACATGGTGGGGGTCGTAATTCACATTTACATATTTTATGAAATCTATATTCTCCAGCAACTTTTCTATAAAAGCCAAGGAACCCTTACTTTTAAAAATGAAAGTGCCAACCTTAAATGGAAATTTTATGTTTGAAGACTTTTTGAAAGCACAAAAATGCTCCTCCTCAAACAGCAATCTCTGCCTCATGAATTCTAGTGCGAAGATCCTAGGGGTTAAAAAGGAGGGTAGCCTATAAGGCTGACCAGTAAACCCATATATTCTTAGCACAGTATAATCTTTGTACAGAAACCAATATCCAACCCAATCCTCTGGTGAAGACTGCATTAAATTTCTCATTTCGTCCAGGACGCGGGGCAATTCCTCATTAAACAGCATTTTGTACATCTCTCACATGATCGAATTAGCAAATTCGAACATGTTGATTTGCTTAGGAAAATCAAAAGAGCATAGAGTACTCAAAAACTTCAACTCAGTGATATTGGAGCATAACAACATATTAAGCAAGTAAGTCTGGAACCTAAAAAACCGAACCTTTGGAAACTCGCTTAGCTGAAGATGGATTGCTTCAGCTAGGTATTCATCCATACTAAAAACCAGGTTTGACTGAGACTCAGAAACAGAGCATCTTATTCTCAACAAAAATCCGAGAATGACCTCACCCACATGACAATCATCATCCAAACCTAGTACTTGACAAACTAAAGAAATGACTAATTCGACTTCACTCTTGAAAATATGTACAGGGTAGGGAAGGAATACACCATCTAAAGACTGACCATCATTTAAAACACTAGACAAGAATTTGCAGCGGGTTTCGGCTTCACACTTCTTGTACAATTCGACCAGGATTGACTCATTTACTGCTTCACGACTATCTGGGTAATCTTCAGGTAAACTAAGGTTTTCTCTGATGACTGTGGCATCGACTCTACAAAGTATTCTAGACACAGACCGACTCACAATAATCCTCTGAGAAAGAGAATAGTTTATAGCACACCACTCTGCGAACTCTGGGAAGTGGAGGGTTTTCTCAATAGAAAAATAGTACAGAAACGATTTGCAAACATTTAATAAATCATTCCCTCATGAATGGTAATGCCATAATTTCTCCTTGCTGAAAGACACGCTCCCTATAGATAGGAAGGGGTTGCACACACTCCTATCTCTATCTACTAGAAACTCTTCTCTTTCATCTACGACCTGACCAGACGCTTGAATTTCTTTCCCCTGGTCCATTACTGAATTTATAATGGTAATTTGGACAGAGGAATTACAGAATTACAGGGTTTAAGCTTTACCTGGTCGACTGTAGAGGCGTGTGCTCGGAGTGTGTCCAAAACTGACAAATGGAAGCTGGAAGCTGACAAATCGTCCCATATTTTTCACCTGTCCCAAGCGAATAAAATAACAATGATACGGGTCAACCTTGCCTTTATAGGCCACTTTTGTCTCTGGAGCCTACCACAATTCTCCACGTGGACAACAATTTATTTTCCACAACCACCATCTATTCCTATCTGCCGCGCACTTCTATTCCCAAGATTCATTTAAAACCATTGATTTGATTCCCCTTTAATTCTCGACCTTTGGATCACGCGCCGCGTACCTCGTTCCGCCAGGCATCTCCATCATAAACAACATGCAAGGCTCTGCCCCGGAAGCATCTCCAACCATCGATGCAATCGCTTCTCATCACTCCACCGTTAGATCAGGAAAGAGATATTCGATTCCGCTGAGCTTCCCAACCTTATCTTTCAGGCAACTTCATGCTCTGGAATTTCCCCTAGCCGTAGATGCAATCAGCTTTCACTGGCAAGCCGTTGGATCGTGTGACACCTACCCAATTCCGCTGGGCTTCGTCACTTTAACCGTCGCGCAGCTCTGATCTCTGGAATTATCCTCAGCCATTGATGTGATACACCTTTAACCTTCCACCGTCGGATCATATGCCACGTACCAAATTCCGCTGGGCACTTAGGAATTATCCACCGCGCAAGTTCATTCTCCGAAAATCATAATAGCCGTTGATTTGATTCACTTTGATTTTCAACCATCAGATCGATCATCGGATGACTCATTCCGCTGGGTGCCTTAGGTTTATCGATCGTGCAAGTTCTGGTTCCGGAATCAATCTCAACCGTGGATGTGATCCAACTTCACCTCTCCGCCATTGGATTGAGTAGCATGTACCTGATTCCACCGTATTGTATTACTTTAACCAACATACGATTTCACAAGGCGGATTAAATGTGGACCGTAGATCTGCCCGAAACAGATTGACAGCCATCGATCTGTGCACCCGATGAACGCCAGGACATACGTTATCTCCCTCACAATTTTGAAGAGCGGAGAGGATATCAGCCATTGATTTTATTCCTTCTCCCACCGTGGATTAGGATCTTTGGTAACTTAATTGCTTTTTTGCCTATCGCCCCATTCTTACAATATATCTTTTAACCAAAGTTTGGTAAACACTTGTTGTTTCTCTTCCACTATGGATTTTTATCCCCTTGCTAAATAATGGTGTTAACAATCGGGATCCATAGAAGGTGAACTGTTTCTTCTCATCCCACCTTCTATGGATCCATATGATGAGCGAAGGTTATGTTCTAAATGCTCCAGTTGGCTCAATCTCTCAAGATAATAAATTTCCAAAAGACATAATCACCATGTTTAACCACTGCGGAAACACCAATTTTCAAATTCTTGCATCATCACCATCATCACAAAATATTTGCTAAATTATATCCAATATTTTTTTTAATGTGGTTCATGACATCGGATCTTGATGCTCTCTACATCCATGGATAACCCCCCAAAAAAGGGAATATATTGATGTTGTGAAGTTGGCTCAACAAGATCATCATATATTCCCATTTAACGGCCCAAGCATGTCACTTACAAAGATAAAACTTGGGTGGGGAGAATAATAATCATTCCTCCCAATCGCCCAATCTACATCCAATGAACAAATTATATTCAATAATTATATAGATATTGATTTATTTTAATCAATAGTAATCATCATATAACAAAATTAAATTATGATGATTACTATTAATCATGAGAGATAAATTCCAAGAAGGGTTTAAAAGGAATCATTCAACTACAAACCACCTCGTTACACTTAGGATCATTGTAGAGGAATTCCCTAATAATAAATTTGACCTATTTTGTTGATTTTTGTATTTCAGAAAAGGTTTTAATATAGTGCTAGAAATAACATATGAAAGAGTTTAGAGGAGTTTAAGCTTCCTTTTGAGTTGAGATTTGTCGCGATAAGGTTATACGAAAAGGTCATTTTCCAAGTTTAAGAATAAGGAGGGGCAGAAAACATATATAAATTGTACCATTGGAGCTAAACATGGCTTCCCATCTCCCCTACCCTTTTTGGCATTTACATTGATAAGCTAGAAATGTGTTTAGAAGAAGCAGGTTGTGCCAGTAAATTCTTAGTTGGGATAGTTATCATCCTCCTAATTTATGTTGATTATATTGTTCTTATGGCAAGGTGTCCTTTTGATATCGATAAGCAATTAAGAATTATTAGAGATTTTTTATCTAACATGGGTATGACTCTTACCACCAAGAAGGAAAAAATCATGATTATAAAATCTAAGAAAGATACCTATGCAAATTTTATTTAGGATAATATAAATCTAGAGGTAGTGACTTCCTACAAGTATCTCAGAATTGATATTCATCACAAGCTCAATTGGAAATATAGTATTGAAAAAAGGATTAATGGAGGGTGAAAAGATTATTTTGGTCTTGAAAATAACTATCAATCAACCAATCTGGTCATGTGGGATAAAAAGAATTTCATCTTTCAAACACTTTCCATCCATGTTGTCTTCTATGGTTGTGAAGTATGGGGGTGCAACATTTCTAGAGAATCTTGGAGGAAGATTGAGCAAATACAGAACCGGTTTATAACTTATAACCTCAAAATTAAAAGCAATATGAATTATCCTATTCTATTCATAGAATTGGATACCATGACTTGGTTAAACCATTGGGGCATTGATGAAAATGGCGTTTTGCAAAACATTGATAATGTCAAAAATATTATTACTTGGAAGTTTAAAGAGAAATTGTGGTGTGAGGAAAATTCAGCGGTTAAGAGAAAATTAAGATAATATCAAGGCATTAATCATAATTTGGAAGATAAAATTATCTCTTAGTAGTAACTAGCTCACGGAAGAAAATTAATATAGCCAAGATTAGAACAAACTCTCATGAAATCCATAGAGAAACAAGACGTTGGTCTATTCCTAAAACGCTACAGGAAGAAAGGGTTTTCCATCTATGTGAGTCTATGAGCATTGAGGATGAAAATTGCTTTCTCTTAGAGTTCCCATATTATGCACACATTAGATCTGAGCTTCATACTCGTTTCTACAATACAAACCTTTATAACCTCCTAACTTACCAAAAATATAGTGAGCTTGGAAAACTTCTTGGAAATATTTTTGAGCATAAGAACAAGATTTTAAAGTAAACCAAGTATTATCCTTCTTAAGGTCTAATAGACCAAAGTTGGTCTTAGTGAACATTAGTCATCATCATCGTCATCATTTTTTATTATTTTAAAAAGTAATATTTTCTCAACTCAAGTTTACATAGTCATTTAAAATTTATCTCATATTCAAAATAAATACACTACTTAATATATTGATTCTATAGATAAATATTTGGTATTATTTGGATCTCCTAGAGTGATTATGAGTGAGAGTTGGATGCTCGGTTAGTTGTAAAAATAAAAATATAATAAATGCACTAACTTTATAATATCTTTATAGTTATACATTTATTTTTCCCATTGTTTTTTTCATGTAGGATAGATGAAGCCCTACCATGAAGTCAAACTAGACATACCCTTTTGGGCATTTTAATGGGTGCTAATTTGAATTTTAATATTAACAAATAAGGTTTAAGACTTATTATACTAGAAGCTTAGTACAATTTTGACTAGACGATTATTCATTTTTTTATTTTGAAAAATTTAACCTGGTTTTAATTGCAATTTTGATGGTAGAAATGGATTCAACACCCTCACAAACTAGTGGGAAACCCAAACTCCAAAGCTTAAGAGATGTGACTTAAATTTCTAAAAATTAAGATAAGATTTTTTCAAAATCATGCCGAAAATATCAACCTATTTCAACCTAAAGAGTGGAAATTTTAAAATATGCATTCATTAAAATCCCACCCAAATTCAAAATTCAAAATTTGTTTTTCTTCTTTTCATTTTTATTTTCCAAAAATATAAATTTGGGTTTTTCTTTTTTCTTTAAATATTTTTTTATTTTATTTTTAAGAAAATAATTTGAGATACCAAAGCCCACATTATACGTAGCAATCTGGCGCACAAAGTGGGTATGTCCAGTGTTGGAATTTGATGAGAAAAATGACCGTCATGGGGCATTTTGACCGTAAAATACAGTTAAAACTTTTAGTAGATCATTTTCTCTGAAGGGTAAATTTATATTTTTAACGTATTTTTGAAGGGAAATAAAATTTTCAAAACGTCATTATATTACTGCTATTTTTGGAGGGCAACAAAATTACTAAAACTTCATTATAAATTATTACTAGTAAATTGGTAATTTAGACATTAGTAATATCTATACTTTTATCTTATTATTATTATATACTTTTATCTATACAGGGTTTAAACATGCCTTCAATGTGTTCTAATATGCCCAGATAATCTTCTAATCTTAAAGGATATTTCCTCCTGATATATGCAAATAACAAGAAGTCCTTTAGTCAAAAAATCTTCAGTTTATCAAGAGCTCTAAGGAACTCCAATGCCAAAGGTTGTGTTGGTTTTTTGAAAATATAGAGTAAATCCAACAAAAAACTAATGCAAGAAATCAGACTTTAAGAAATCAAAGTGTAAATAAAGCAAAACTAATCTAAGGAAAACAAGACTTGAAACAAATCAAAAAGTTTTATTTATGTACAAGGAAAACTAAACAGCATTAAGAAAAATATGGTTTGAGAACTAAACCATTTACTGGAAAGTTCTCTTCCCACCCCTGTAAATATTGTAATTTATAGGTTGATGGGCCTAACTTCTCTGCAATTTGAAAAGGGCCTATCCATAATTGCTGAAATTTAGTGTGTTTTCCCTTCTCATCATGCAGGTGATCCCATTTAAGAACCAAATCACCTACTTTAAATTCCTTCTTTTCGGATTTTTGTTTATCAAACCATCTCTTCACTATTTCATTTTAGTGCTTAAACTTCTCTTTCTACTTGTATATAGACTCTTCCAACTTTAGAAGGGTATTAATTCGAATTTGTAAGACCTCATTCCCGTTTCCTCTAGAGGCTTCAGCTAGTTGAGAGGAAGGAAACAAAATATTTGGAGGAAGGATGGATTCTTTCCCATAGACTAGAGTATAGGGTGACACACCTAAGGAGTTATTGTGTATGACTCTATCAGCCCAGAATGCATTAGGAAAAGCTAGGTGCCAACTCCTTTGATTTTCTATGACTGTTTTCTTCAAAATCCTAATGATATTTTTATTTGTAGATTCCGCTAGACCATTACCTTGTGGATAGTAGTTAGCAGAATAATGTAACTTAATCCCTTTCTCATTGGAAAATGCAGTCAGTCTAATGGATGAAAAATAGGAAGCATTATAAAAAAATAGGGAAATCAGAACCCCAAACCTAGTCAAAATATGGTCTTGCAAGAAGTCTATAACTACATCCTCAATTACTTTTCACAATGGAATGTCTTCGACCCATATGGTGAAGTAGTATGTTGCTGTTAGGATGTACTTGTGCTGCAACGAAGAATTTGGATTGATCTCTCTGATAATATCAATCCCCCACTACTCAAATGGTTCAGAAATAATAAATGGTTTTAATGGTTCTATTGCCTTTGCTTGTATTCCACTGCTCCTTTGACAAGTGTCACATCTCCTAACATGAGCATGGAAATCCTTGAACAAAGTCGGCCAATAATACCCAGCTCTCAAAATAATATGCGCAGTAGTATCTCCTGAGAAATGACCTCTAGCAGGTCCATCATGTAGCTTTATAACAACCTTATCCGCATCATCACATTCCAAGCATCTGAGAAATGCTCCATCATAGTTTTTTATAAATATAACTCCATCAATAATATGATATGACGCTGAGTTTAAGCATAACACTCTCCTCTGCTTGGGATTCCAACGTTCAGGAATGTATCCTTCTTGAATATAATGAACCAGGTCTCTATACCAGGATTCTGGAGCTATAAATAAAGGACATACATCCACCATGTGTAATTCAGCTTCATTCTCCCAAATGTTGTCATAATTTTCCCGAATTTCAGTCATCAATTTGCAAATCCCTTGTCCTTTGACTATGGTTTCTGGTTTGAATTCTAAGTTGTACTCTTGTAAGGTTGTTACCTCTTATTTCTCGTAACTCTTTTTGTACGAAAAGAGATCAGACTGTCGGGTGTGGAACTATCACTTTGGTATGGTTCTTCAGTGTATAATGCATGAGTTCCTTTACCACCTTAAAAACTGCATAAGCTTTCTTATCAACTACGGGATAATTCATGACATCACATATAAGCGTTAAGGAGAAATTCCATACTTTCTTAGAAAATATCATGACATCATCCAAATAAACCACTACACTTCTGCCAATCAAACCGTGGAAATATATATCCATAGCCCTTTGGAAAGTTGCTCCAGCGTTAATGAGTACAAAGGGATTTCTCCTATATGAAAAAGTCCCCCACTTGGTTTTGAAAGTGGTCTTCAGTCTATCTTATTCTACTACTAACACTTGGTTATAGCCTGAGAATCCATCTAACAAAGAAAAAATCTCAAAGCATGAGACCATTTGTAATATATGTTCCATGGATGGGACAGGGTAATTATCTTTATTGGATGCATGGTTTAAATTTCTGAAATCAACACAGAGTCTGATCTCTCCAGACTTCTATCGTACTGGCACCAAATTTGAAACCCATTCTAAATGTCTAACCTTGAATATGATCTTAGCATCAAGAAGCTTCTTCACCTCACTTTGAATTAGAGGCTCTAGTTTGGGGTGCATCTTCCTCAAAGGCTGCTAGAAAGGCTTGACTCCATCTTTGATTGGAATGACATGTATAATTTTGGTGTCATAAGTTTTGAGGTATTCATATGTCCAAGAAAAGACATATTTGTATTGTTTGAATAAACTGATGAATTTTTTCCTTTCCCCGGGTGAACAACACTTCTCCAGGTTCACATATTTCGGATCATCCTCTGACCCTAGATTTATCAACTCAAATTGCAAAGACAAACTATGTGTCTTGTCATTTGTTGGTCTTCTAAACATGTTGTTTAGATCAAACATCTATTCCAACGTTCTGACTACTTTAGGAATGAAATTACCATTCTGGAGGTTTTCTTGATGTTATTCATCATCTATTATGGCTCCTTTGAAGGTTTCATCATTCATTAGACATTCCAAGATTTTTTGATCATCATCAAACACCCTCAAATTTGTGATATTGTCTGGAACGGAGGGCCTAAAAATAAATTCAATTGAACATCTATTATTCGTGGGTACCAACCTTGCAGCTAAAGTAGCTAACAGGTCATATGTTTCATTTTTTAACCTAGGAATTGAAGTAATATTGAATGCATCAAAGTTTGTTAGTAAATCCCATACTTCATTTTTATAAGCCTTTAGATGTGGTGATATGCAATGAATTGTATTTTGGACTTGTTTAACAATGATTTCAGAATCCCATACACTTTTAGATTTTTTACTTTAAATTCCATTTCCTTTTTTAGTCCCTGGACTAATGCTTCGTACTCGGTTGTGTTATTAGTGCACTCAAATTCTAATATACATGAAAGAAAATATTTATTTTTTTTCTGGATCCATCAGGATAGAGCCAGCTCTTGATCCTTCCAGGGTTTTGGAACCATCAAAATAAAGAATCCAAAATTTATTCTCTATCCCTACTGAATTTGAACTACTGTCTACATCTGAGTCTAACTCTACTATATTACAATCAATATTATCATCCCGTGAAAACTGAAGGAGGTCGGGCTGGGTATCTGATGTGTCATCGGTTTCTTCATCTTGATAATTTCTTGGTTCAAGCTCAAGAAAATAATTCCCCCAAACAAACTTAATTGGTTCATTCTTCCCCTCCAACTGTGTTACGTTGTGTTTCATCTAAGGTTCCCTCAACACCTTTATCTGATTTTGGAAACCTTTGTAGGGTAACCATAAATGTGACCAATCTAAGGAAAAATAACCATCTAATTTGGTCAACTAATTCCGGCTCAAAACCAAACCATATGCATCCGAGATATCTTCTACCACAATGTCTATATACTGGCAAACTCTCTCGTCTGCTGACAAACGTATCAGGATATCCTCCATTTCTCCCACCACTTTTACTCTAGTCCTATCTAATTGGACAACTTGACCTGTAGTTGGCTTGGGTTGACCATTTATTTTCTTGCAAACTGAAATTGGCATGATATTCATTGATGCTCCAGAGTCCACCAAATAGTTATGTACGTTGAAATTAAAATTTTCAAAAGTGAGTAGGAATGTTGGAGTTCTATATTTAGGCTTTCCTTCTATACTAGCTTCACCAATCTCTTCCTCAGCCTGGTTATCATTCTTTGGTTCTATTATAAGTGTCTCAAGTGCTTTCAATATATTTTCTTTTTGTTGGGGTAGGCTACACATTTCAAACAAAGAGATATTTGCCTTAGTATTTTTAATATATTCTACAATGTCATATCCCATTTCATGCTCAGTGGAATTTTTCTTGACATTCTCAAGTTTGTTTCCTGCAGACTTCACAGGAATATTGATTGTCTTGGGATTCTGACTTGTGATGACAAATTCTGGTATATTAACGGTTTGAGTATTATTTTTTATCCTTTTCATTTCCTCCCAAAGTTTCTTTATTTTGGGCATTATTTTTTTATCCTCTTCCAATCGGCCATGACTCGTTGTTGTAGCATTTGTTTCTGATATTAATTCTTCCTTAGTGATACCTTCATCCTCTATACTAAACATGGATACACAATCCCATAAAACCATAGTGTATTCTTCTTGGATCTCTGTTGGTTCATGACCTTTCTCTTTTTCATCCACAGTTTCTGTTAACTTGGAATATAGTAATTGGTTCATCACTAAATTCATAGAATTTATCCACTATGGGCAATGTTTTTCAGAGTGAGGCTATTGATGGAATGTACAGAAATCGTCCATTCCCACTTTTGTTAAATTCATAGCTAAGGGGCTATGAGAGGGAGGTTTGGATGGACCACTATCATCTCTCTTTTTATAATAAGGTTTGCATTGCTTATGGGCCTCCTCCTTTTCCATATCAATTACTCTATTTGAAAATTTATGCACCATTTTTACCACACCATCTAATTCTTGTGACCGCTCATCTTTAGGCTTAGTTAACAACAAAGGATTTATGTTCCCAAAGGTCTTTTCTTATGATTGTGTAGGACATGGGTCTATACTCTCCATTTCGGCTTCCACTTTCTCAGCTTCCTCATATGTTTCCACTAAGGTGGGCTTAACTGATACTTTGATAAACATAGCTAGGTCAGGAGCAACAGCTGAAGTGTAATGCTCAATTAAGGTGTTCTTAGTAGGTTTTATAGTTGCATCAAATTTATTTAGATAGGCAACAAACCTCTGAGTCAAATTATGCACCCTTTATTTATTTTCCTTTCTAAGGGAAATCAAATTTTTCATTAGAGCACCAGTAATTCTCTGAGTTCCATACTTGTTTCTAAACAATATCTCAAAGGTGTTCCAATCTGGGATTTAGTTTGCTTGTAGGGAAAAATACCATGAGGCTGCTTTACCTTTGAGAGTATGTGGGAACAATCTACAGACAATGTCTCCATGCTCAGCTGCTTGTAAACCTTGCAAATCCAGGTAAAAACTTTGCAAGTGATCATCCACAAAAATTCCTTCGTTTGGTTCAAACTTGCGCAATGATTTATCAAAATTCTGAGGCATGGCATGTAACGGAGGATTAATTTTTAGAGGGGATCTATCCCTCCAAGTAGGTGGTGGAGGAGGTTTATTTGCATTCACATTTGCTATGATTCTAGGTGGAGATTGAGGAGGAGACTGGACAGGGGTTCCAAAAGGTGATGAGTGAGGGGACTCTGGTCCTAACTGATTTAGGGGTTGCACAATCTCTTGCAAGGTGGTTTCTACCAGCTCTTCAAAGTCTTCCTCTAACACTGAATCCTCACAGTAAGGACGGTACTTCTTACAAAACTCTCTTCTAGAAAAAGAAGGAATAATGGGTAATCCTCCAATCTTCTTTGAAAATTCCCTTGTGATTCTCCTTAAATCATTAACCACCTCGTTATCAATAGGGTAGAGATACTCTGTAACTTTTTCTTGATGACTAGGTCTCTCAAGGAAACCAGTTTCAAAATTGCGACCAGTGGAGTGCTCTCAAGAAAAAAGTTTCCTCGGCCAACCATGCACTGGTGGCCCTCCTTCTAGCACCAAAACTATTTAGGCATGGAAAATCCCAAGTAAAAACAGTAGGGATTCTCCCCAATAAATGTTTCTAATTAGCTCATTATTGTTTGGTATGGGGAATCCATCCAGTTTACGGTCCGGCTACCGTAGGTCAAGTAACGGTTTAAGCTTGCTTTACCAGTTGCAGACCGGTCCATCGTTTAAGTGTATTTTTTGTTTTATTTTATATATGATATGCAAGTGCCCGATTTAATTGCAATCGATAGAGATAATTAAGGTTTCACAATGCTATGCACAGGTTCTTACCTCTCGTCTTATTACCCCTTTCGCTTCTAAATCACAAACAAATAATAGTTATGCTAAGCTAACTAATTCTATCTAACCTATCCATAGGGAGAAATATTATATTTAATGATGAGTAATGTACTATAAAACATTCATAAAGAATATTACAGATAGTTGTTCATAATTCAGAATACATGAATGTAAGTATAAAGATAAACAAAGAGATAGCTCATTGTTAGTTAAAAAAATTCATTACTCAATATACTGCATAAGTTTCACAAAATTAACAGAAAATCATTAATAACATGGAAGTAATTCATAGGTCAGAACGATCTCACAGTTCGTAGAAAAATTTGAAATAGAAATAATTCGACATTCAACCAATCTACAACATGCATTTGAGAGTTCACGGCTCCTTCTCCAGTAGAAAAGATGACTTCTTTATTATAAAAGGAAGTAGTTCTTCTTACAATAACTTTACAAAAATATAGCATGGAAAAGTCCCTATCTTCATTGACTCTACCTATATTTATACACTTTGAAATGTCTTTTGGTCTTCCATCCTTTTGGGTTTCCCCTATACAAAAAATTGAGTTTGTCTCATAGTGAGATCGCTAATTAAGGAAAAAATAAATATTACAAAATATGTGTCAATAAAACAAACATTCTAAGTGGGCCCAGCCACCTCATTAATGAACTACTTCCATGTATTGGCATCTGTCACTATTGTCCCAAACTATCATGGCTCTAGAAATCTAATAGTGACCTCATGCTTGGAAACTTGAGCTTTTATATTGGCCATCATGGATGGAATCAATCGAATATGATCTTCCAATAGATGGTTTTTTACTGCTGCTTGGGCTATTACAGTCCTAAGAACTCTCTCATCTGAACTTTTGTTCAACTGAATGCCCAGTTCATCCTCCTTCCATATGGCCTACAATTGTTTCAACTATTCTTCATGCTCAGGTAATTCATCTAACCTCTTCTTTGGAGATGTTTGGCAGCAGTTGTAAGTTGTAAGCACCTTTCTATACAAATGTGTGTACATGCCTTTAGTTCTCTAGGCTTCCCTTATCATTTCTTTAGCGGCTTTATTCCCGAATTCTATCAGCTCATATTCCATCTTTACTCTCTCTAAGTATTTGATTGGTGCATTTGTTGGAGGTTCCTTAGTTGTTTCTAACCAAGTCAAACTCCCTTGAAGAAATTCCAAGATATCCTGGGTATTATATTTAAAATAGGAAGCTATACTTAAAATCTCCTCCAACCTAGCTTCCACTTGATGGATCTTCAACATCTCATCTGCTATCTAGAACTGCATCTGGTAAATTTTATTTATGATCATGAGGGCATGCTTTGTCAATGGCTCAATATCTGTTCTTTGCTCATTTTCAACTTTTAATAAAACCTCCAACGAATCCTTTTGTGCCTCTAATGCTGCTACCTAGGTTTCATACTGTTTTGTCTTCTGCTCAGCAGTAGTCTTCTGCAGTTCCAATTATGCAACCTTGTTTTCCAAACTTCCTTTCTCCTTACTTAGCTCTTCATTGGATGATTTTAAACTGTCCTATTCTTCCTCCAAAATTTGGTGTCCCTGTTGAATCCTCTCAAAATCTGATAGGGTAGGATTCATATTTCCTTTTTGATTCTCAGCCTACCTTTTCTTCTTTCCTCAAAACTTCCTTCATTTCATCCATCTTCCCCTTATACTACTCAATGTTTTCTAGAACCCTGTCTACATTGTGAGCATTGGCATAGGAATTTTCAATGCCCATAGAAGCCAATTACTTTGGATTCTCTTCTACATTCTTCATGACCATCCTCTCTGTTACTGTGGTCACTGGTGGCTGAGTCCCTACCCTGAAGGTTTTTTCTGTCCTCCATGTACTGGATTTCATTATAGGATCAAAATGAATATCTTCTAAGCATGCCACATCGTATTGTTTAGATGGTGTAAATGGTACAAGCCATTTTTCAGCTATGGGCACATGTCCCCAAGTAAGGATGCTATTGGATGTGGATGGAATGTTCTCTAGATCATCCCGAATAGGGCTTTGCTCTGGACCTCTACCACTAGGAACTTATTCATTGCTATGGATTTTCCCTTCTGTAGGCCCTCCTATATCTTGCATTTCTTGCTCAAGGATTGCATTTTCTTCAGCCATGTCCTTTTCTAACTCTACCATTTTCTTCAAAACAACTTCTTTTCTCTTTTGTTTGGCAGCGTCTGCTTTATCTCTCTGTTCCTCCTCTGCCAACAACTTCTTTTCCCCTGCTGCAAGACTCTGAGTACTTTCTTCTTGTGCCTTCTTTGCAACTTCTTCTTTTCCTTCATCTAGTTTTGTATTGTTACTGCTACTTCCCTTGACCCCATATGTCTTTCTTTTTAACTGCTTGCTCATAGCTTCCATGCTATAGACATTCCTAAACACTTGCTCCTCTTTATCTATATAGTTTGCAAATTCAAAATGCACCTTGTGATCTACCTTGTGAGCTACCACCTTTCCTTATGAATCATTTCAGTGGAAGATTTTCTCTCCAAAATGGAACATCTCCAGTTCTTTCACAAACTCTGGAGCATTCTTGACTTTGCTGAACTTATAGCTCCCTACTTAAAAAGGTACTAGTGGGAACACATCTTTCTTGATATCAAACAGATAGTTTCCAAAACCATCTAGAAATACTTTTCAAACTTCCTCGTTATGTGCTATGTAGTCTGTTGCATGCATGGGAATCAGTAAGGGTGCTTTGGTTCCTTCATAAATTCTCAGATACGTTCCTTCTTCGGTGAAAAATAATCTCCATATTATTTTATGGATTCTACAACTCCTTCTGACAGACATGGACAATCTTCTAGGAAGATCAACGTATACAGGGGCCTTATGAATTCCTCACAAATCAACTGGTAATGGTTGTCATATTTATGGGCTCCCATAATCTAATATGCAATGTAGATAGGGGCCTTCCCCTCCTTCCACACACACTTTAGCTTCTCAAACATGTGTCTATACAGTATACAATCTATCAAGAAAGATGACATAAAGAATTCCAATTTATTCTATTTCAAACTCTACTGGGCTTCCTTGACAAATTTGGACAAGTTTCTAGTAGCTATATCTTCCTAGTTAAAAATTGTTCTCTCCATAGCTACATAATACATGAGGAGAATCCAACCAAAATTATACGTCTTCCCATCTACCCTACCATATAACTTCCTTATCATCAATGCTATTATCGTGAAATGGGTTCGAAGATGGGAAGTCTCATATTCTCCTGACCGTTTGTGTCTAGAGGTCTTCCCTTCGGCCACCATCATCTTTGTTGTGGTTGTATAGTCAAACTTCATACCTTTGACCCACTCCGTTGTTACACTTATTTCCTTTTCTGGTAGACTGTAAGCTACTAAAATGAATGCAGGCGCAAAAGATGTAACAGGATTTCCCTCTTCATCATTTATTATCATTCCTACTGCACCTATTTTGGGCAACATCCATCCAATGACCTCCACACAGGGAAAAATATCTGGCCTAGTTTCTATTTTGGTTAACTCATACCTCAAAATGTTCTCGTACAAAGCTAGGTCTCCCAAACCAGCTTTCGACACTTTTCTTTCAACCAGAATGGGATAGATATGGCCCCATTTTAGCTCAGGCTCTGCTCCTGTAATCGCCTTAGTGTCTTCATACATTATCTCTTTATTCACTGCCAGCGGGACCTCAACAACATCTGTGTCAGAATCACTTTCAACAATTTTAAGCTTCTTCCTCCCCTTCTTCATCATGATTTCAGCAGTAAATTGTACCTACAAAAATGGATTCGTCTTAGCGTTCATATCTTCAATGAATATTATAAATGTAAGAACTCAAACAAATAAATATGTATACATCATTTAAAACCCTAAATTTGTCTTACTTCGCTAGTTTCATCCATGAGAACAGGCAATACAGAGCATTGGTTAGGGATACGGCTATACAAACAGCGTTGAACACATGCAACCTGGTTGAAACCTCTGCATTGTTTTCTTTTTTAAATGCAAAAACCCTTTCTCAATCCTAAACAGTCTCTCCCACAGACGCACAAGAGTTTCAAACTCTGCTTCGGCGGTGCCCTAGGGTAAAACCAGGCCCGATATCCCTTGGCTGATACCTCTAAACCATCAAACTATGGGACCTATGTGAAACAAAGATACTATGGCCTACACCTAAACCCACAATACAACTACCGAATGGATCCATATTGGCGCAATGCTCAACCTCCTGACAAATCGTCTTCAACCTAGTCGGCTGGGAGAAAACACCTCTAGACAAGCAAACAGGCTTTACAGGAGAGTTTCTACTAGGGAAAACCTAAAATGAAATGGACAATACCTAAATATATATGATATTAAAAACCCCTTTATATACTAGTCCAAGACATCACCTAACCCATCGCACACTGATAATGGACAACTTTGCAACCCTAAAAAAATCAACCAATTGAAAAAACAAGGATTGAAATCTTACCTGTCAGGTTAGAAGATTGACACGCGACTGAAGATGACTAGCAAGCACGTGCCACATGAGCTCGACTAGGGAAATAAAATAGCCATATCAAATAGGAAAACACGACTCTCCAACTCCTAACTAACTCTGTAAGACAGAATGATAAAAATACTTTGCATTTGGAAAATAAAAAGGTTTTACGAGCTTTAAATTCGTCACTAAGACCTGCACGTGCGCGACCAAAAAATGATGTTGACGCCAAGATTTGGACCAACAACTAAATTCATCATGAGAAAATCCCCAACATGGCGACTCGATCTTAATGATCCACCCGCAACTACCAGCTTATAACTCCAAACTCCTTCCGTACCCTTTGATGCGGCTCAGTTATTAAAAACACATCGGCGAGGATCATAAGATATCAGCCATTGTATCAGCTCCAAGTTCAATCATCCTTCTTAATGGTGGGTCATACCTATATTGGCTATTAACAAGAAATGCTTCCACCATAGTGGCAGTGCATCAGAAACCACCTCTGTACCAAACTTGTCAGATCATCCGCCGTAGCGGATCAAAACAAAAGAAACGTCCGCCGTAGCGGCTCCCGGATACCAACTCAAAAGATAAACAAAAGATCCACCGGCATAGTGGGAAAGACTTGAAATCTTTTTGCTGTAGCAAAATTAAAAAACAACCGACGTGCAAACGAGAAAAATATCCGCTATAGCGGCTTGATCACGACAATACATCCGTTGCAGGCTTGAAAATAAAACTGTAATGCTCCCCATGTCAGGCAGAGTACTAAGTTTTAATCTCTAACAACAATTTGGAATTTACTCTTAATTTGATTTTTCCTTTTCAGTACTAGTATGTGACATCAAAATTTCATGAACTTTTATTCAGATTTCATTTATTTGCAAAATACAGTGATGGTTCACCGAAAAATACCTAAGCTTTAGCGCTGAAGGTTGTCCCTGATTCCTGCTCCTTTAGCCTTTCCTTTCCCTCACCCAAGCCTGTAGGAGCCTTAATTCCAACTCGGATGTTCCACCCTACCGACCAGCAAACCTGCTGGCCCTAGGAAACCGACGGGTTTCCTATCCCCCAAGCCCACGTACCGATAAACCAGATAGCAACCTTCCTCTTCTTTGAGTGTAAATATGCCCCCTTGGAGTTAACCCCCTCCTCCAGCTTTCTTCCTTCCCTGTTACATCCCTTCTTACTCTCTATTCTTCTCCCAAAAATTTCCCGACTACTCTCCAGAAGAAAAATTCCCAAAAATCCCCCTCCTTATACCTCCTTCCCCTCCTTTCTTCCACCGCCTCCTTCATCCACCGCCTCTTTCATTTTTAAATTAATATTTATTATTAAATTCTTTTTCTCAGGCAGTCAACTCGTTCTGGTTTCAAGACATTTGTGTAAATTTATAACCTACCCAACTATCATACATTACCCAATATCAGTTATTTAATGTTTTACACAAATGGTAAAATGGTAAAATAATTAGTATAGTTCAATATTGTTTATTTAATGTTTTACGCAAATGGTAAAAATGGTAAAATAATTAGTATAGTTCAATATTGTTTATTTAATGTTTTACGCAAATGGTAAAAATGGTAAAATAATTAGTATATGTTTAATTTAATAAAAGTACTTAATAATAAACATTAATAAACATAAATATGGGGCATTACATACACCCACCCTTCAGGAAACTTCGTCCCGAAGTTATAGTCAAAATAGTGGTACAAGGTACATTTATAGGTTTAAAACAATTCAAGGTACATTTATCCAACTATTTAAATATTTCATACTAATGTGCATGTGTGAGGTGTGCATGCATGGCCAGTACATGCATAGGCTACACATGTACTATAGCAAAACCCCTAAATTCTAACTGATACAAATAATATTTCACGCAACATTACCCATATACAGATATAATATGATTTTTTTGTGACATTCAGAGTTATTTAACAATTATGTTCTTATTATTTAGTCAGTTAAGATTGGTACCTACCATCACTAATCTGGTATCATAATGTCCAACCTTCAACAATAATAACTAATATGTCCACCCTGCCTAACCTACGTCTGCATCCTCCCTATCCTTCTTCTGCTAGTACAAAGTGGATGCCAACTGTACTGACCTTTCCACATAGAACCTGAGAGCGGTAGTGTCGGCTATCTAGTGGACCTAGCCTCTCCTAGCAGGCATCCGACCATCGTCATCACAACAACTTGGGGAGTGTGTCTCAGCACTTCCCTCCCACGACCTCGGGTATCAAAGTGACATAGGGTGGGAAATGCATCCATCCCTCTCAACATATTGGGCACATACTCATCAAACCATACTACGTTGCTATCTAGTTTATTGGTACGTGTAATCATATCATCACTTGAAAATTAAGGCTCTTCTTCAAGATATGTATTGAGTCCTACTTGGCATCACACACTTGGCTATCACATAGCCCCTGTACCCTGCAGGTTAGTACTATGCAAACATGCATTCATAACAATATTCAATCAATAGTTGGTCCATATCATCAACATTATCTACTTTCATCACATAAAATCACAAAATAAATCGCATCATGGAAGAGTGCCCATGTACCACATCATACATCTCACATCATATCGAGGATGACTATCAACTATATATTTATGAAATAAAGGAATCTGATGACGACTACTGCATGATAATCGCATAGGCACGATAATTTCATATAAATGATAATAATCATGCACCATAATCAAAGCATCTACATAGGCATGTTAATTATCGTAACCTCATGATCAAAGCATAATATAAGCATGATAACATCATAATATCATAATTAGAGCATAACCCTGATAACATCATAACATCAGTAAATAATCACATATAACATGCCAAAATCAAGTATAGCTGAGTCTACATATAATAAGTAAATACATTGTAATAAGTCTGAGTGATAAATATGTCGGAGTCAAAATATGGGTCAAAATAGTGAGGGAAAATCTCGATGCATAGTCTCTGTGTCCTCCTAGGTAGCAGATCCTAGGCTATACTTGTCCCACTGGACCTTGACTTGGTCCACATGTCGACTACAGAGTTTTCTAACTCTATGATCCAGTCTACGTAATGGTTCGGCCGTGAAGGTTCCCTCGTCCGATACCTGCAAGTCCTTCCAATGAATCTTGTGAGACTCATCGGCTATGTAATGTTGCAATATCGAAACATGAAATACATTATGAGTCCTATGCAAGTGGGGTGGCAGTACAAGAAGATAAGCTACCGGTTCGATTCTTTCCAGAATCTCGAATGGCCCTATAAAGCGAGGTGATAACTTGGTCCCCCAAACCGAATGGTACTTTTATTCGGTCGGATGCGTATAAATACACGATCCCCTACCTCATAACTTCTATCAGTTCTATGTGCATCAGCATAACTCTTTTGTCTATCCTGTGCTTCCTTAAGATGCTTCCTGATCTGTACCACTTGCTCTTCCATCTCCTGAAGCAACTCGGGCCCGACTAAAACACGATCCTCCAACCTGTCCCAATTGAGTGGAGTCCTGCAAGGTCTCCCATACAATGCCTGGTATGGAGGCATACTGATGGAGCTTTGATGACTGTTGTTATATGCAAACTCTACTAGAGGAAGATATTTCTCCCACTGTGTCTGCTGATCCATAACATACATCCTAAGCATGTCCTCCATCACCTGATTCACCCTCTCTATCTACCCATCTGTCTCGGGATGATAAGCTGAGCTCAAGTTCAGCTGGGTCCCTAATGCTGACTGCATGCTTGTCCAAAATCTGGAGGTAAACTTAGGGTCTCAGTCAGAATTATCTTCTTTGGAACTCCATGAAGGCATACAATTTCATTTATGAATACCCTTGCTACATCTGTCACATCATAGGTGTCTCTTACTGGAATGAAGTGGGCACTTTTGGTCATTTTTTCGACCACCACGAGTATAGCATTATGTCTCGAGGATGTGAGGGGCAATCCCACAATGAAGTCCATGGAAATGACTTCCCATTTAGTCTCAGGAATATCATGAGGTTGTAAGAGGCCGGCTGGGTGTCGATGATCTGCCTTGACTTGCTGACATTCTAGTCATTTCGAAACAAGATCAACTACATCGCTATTCACCAGCCTAGAAGAAGAGCTTCTTCATGTCTGCATACATCTTCTTCACTCCCGGGTGTGCACAATAATGTGCCCTATGGGCCTCTCTAAGGATTGCTTTCCTGAGACCACCTTCTTTAGGGATATACATCCTCCCTTGGTATCGCAGCAACCCATCTTCCTCAATATGGTACCCATAATACTTCGACTCGCACTTCTTGCCACTCTGAATATCTGAGGTTACCTTTATATACCAACCATCTCCCAAGAGTTGCTCAAGAAATTTCTCCTTCAAATCCATTCTCAAGGGGATTAAGAAGAAAACACTTGGCCTTCGGCTTAGAGTGTCTACCACCACATTCTCCTTTCCTTTTATATAGGAGATACCAAAGTCATACTCACTCATGAACTCACTCCATCGTCACTGCCTAGCATTTAGATCCCTTTGTGTAAAAATATACTGCAAACTCTGATGATCTGTTTTAAGTGTGAAACTTCTGCCAACCATGTAGTGTCTCCATAATTTTAGTGCCAACATAACTGCTGCCAATTCCAAATCATGGGTGGCATATTGCTCCTCATGAGGCTTCAACTTACAAGATGCATAAGCTATTACCCCACCTTCCTGCATCATAACTGCTCCTAACCCTTGCTTCGAGGCATCAGTACATACCATGAAGTATTTATCCATGTCTGGTACCCGAAAGATTGGTGCACTCATTAGCAATCTCTTTAATTAAGCAAAAGCGACATCACATTCATTGGTCCATTCATATTGGATTCCCTTTCGGTGCAAGGTGGTGATTGGTTTTGCAATCTTGGAGAATCCTTCCATAAATCTTTGGTAGTACCCTACTAGTCCCATGAAGCTACACACCTCATGCCCATTCTTCGGGATTGGCCAATCCTCGATGGCCTTCACCTTCTCCGGGTCCACTGAGATCCCCTCTCCTGAGATGATATGCCCTAAGTAGTGAATCTCCTTTTGGAAGAAAGAACACTTCAACAATTTACCAAATAGTTTATGTTCCCTTAAGCAAGTTAAGACTAACCGCAAGTGCTCCTCGTGCTCCTTCTCGTTCTTAGAATATATAAGAATGTCATCTAAGAATACCTAAACAAAGAGGTCCAAGTAATTCCGAGAGACACTATTCATGAGGCTCATGAATACTGCTGGAGCATTTGTCAAACCAAATGGTACTACTACGAACTCATAATGCCAAAATTGAGTTCAAAAAGCAGTCTTAGGAATGTAATTTTCTTTAATCCTAAGCTAGTGATACCTCGACCGTAAATCAATCTTAGAGAATACTGATGCACCTTTCATCTGATCAAATAGGTCATCAATTCTTGGTATAGGATACATGTTCTTCATTGTAGCTTTGTTCAAATCCCTATAATCTATGCACAGTCACAAAGATCCATCCTTCTTCTTAACAAAGATCACTGGAGCTCCCCATGGTGAGATACTAGGTCTAATTAGTCCCAAGTCTAGCAACTATTTTAACTGGATCTGTAACTCTCGAAGCTCAGGGGTTTTCATTCTATAAGGAGTCTTTGAGATCTGCTTCGCACCAAGTTTCAGTTCGATTGTGAAATCAAGCTCTCGCTCTGGAGGTAGTTGTGGAAGTTCTTCTAGAAAGACATCCTTGAACTCAGATAATACTGGGTAAGAATTCAAGGAAGGTCTTTTATTATCACTCACCGTCTCAACTACAAACAACTGACATCCTTATCTTAAACACCTTTTAGCTTTCACCACGGAGATGAAACAGAGGGATATCTTCCTTTTTCGACCCTGGATTTGAATTGCTCGACCCTCATCATCAAGGCACAAGACTTTCTTTGCATAACAATCCATGAAAGCTCTATGGTCTTCTAACCAATCCATGCCGATAATGAGGTCATAGGTGCCCAAATTGGTGACTTAAGCATCCAACTTAGTGGTGCATACTCCTAAGTCAACTTGACACCCCCTCACCTTAAGACCTACTGCCTATTTAACCCCTGAAGCCATCTCGACTGATTCAAAATCATCGTGCTTACAGGCTGCCAACCCACATTTATCTAATGCATATGGTGAAATAAAATTATCTGTTGCACCAGGATCAAATAAAATTTTAAGTTTGACATTGTTTACTTTACCAGATGATTCTACCACGGTGGACCGATGTTCTACCTGGTAGTTGTGAACAGCTGCATGAATCCAATGGGTGTTATCAGAATTGCTCATGGATGCTTTTCGTTCCTGTTGCCTGCTACTGGTCTACCCTTTAGGACACTCTCGCTGAAAATGAGGACCTCCACATCCCCAACAAGATACATTAGGTGGTGCTTGCATGTTGCTGGGAGGATTCCTCTGGGATGTGTTCCTTCCCTGAGATCCTCTAAAGGAATTACCCTGTGTTCGTCCTCAGTTCCCATGGTTTATTGACGAAGCCTGCGATATTGAGTTAACTGAAGTGTTACCTCTCGGGGTGAACCTGTTACCATAAGGAGGAGGTCTAGATTGCCCTCCTCGGAAGTATGGTCGTGGGGCCTTCCCTGTAACATACTGATTGGATCCTATCAACTTGCTTCCTCCCTTTGCATCTGACATATCCTCAACATAGCGATCATACTCAAATGCCATGGAAACTGAAGATGGCTTCCACATCCGTACTACGACCATGATCTTGTATTTGAGTCCATACACAAATCGCTCCACCTGTCGATCATCAGAGTCTAAGTATGGAACATACTTTACCAGTTCCATGAATCTAGCTTCGTATTCTTCCACTGTCATGTTTCCCTGTACCAAAGCATGAAAGGAACCCGCCTGTTTCTCCCTATAATAGGCCGAAAGATACTTCATGTTGAATCTCTCCTCAAATAACTCCCATGAGACAGACAAAGGAGTAAGGTGCAATTGTTTCTCGAGGTCTGACCACCATTTTAGGGCATTACCCTTTAGCTGGAAGATGGCCATTCTAGCCTTGGAACTTGAGGTATACTCATTTAGTGTGAAGCACCTCTTCATACCCTCGAGCCACGCTTCGGCGTGCTTTCCCAGTCGCCCTCCTGAGAACTCAAGAATTTTGATCTTCTACAACTCTCTAGAAATGTCCTGAAGCGGTTCTTGCCTTGGGCCCTGTGCCCTCTCAGAGTTTTCTCGGCTCACCTGTGTGGTTTCTACCTCTGTGATCCTCTCCAACTGTCGGTTTAGAGTGGCCATGATGGTTTCCAAGGATCTCAGTATCACCCCCATCTCAGGACTGGGGGTTGTCCTTGGTGGTGTCGGTGGTGGGATCTAAGGTGGCGGTGAGGGTGGTTGACCTGGAGTCTGTGGTGGCGGTGAGGGTGGTTGACCTCGACCTCAACCTCGACCTTTGTGTGTTTGAACCATTATAATTCCTGACATATTCAACAACATTATGCCATTATTATCTCAATCTAATAATTGCAGACATATAATTTTAGTTATGCAATGCCTATCTTATGCATAGAGACAAATTGTCAATATTTGTTTAAAACTTCCATAGTCGCTTTCATTAAACGATTTCATCTTGGGGTTTAATCTATGCCTTAATGTTCAGCTCCTAATGCTGGTCTCAACAGTGTCTTGTTTTTCTTATTTCACCTCCATCTCGCCTCTTCGACTATCAGTCAAAGTCTCGGTAATGTCTTAAGTTTAATATTGAAATTCTAATAACACAAATTAAGGTTACATAAAATTAATCTATAACTCATATCCGTAAAGGTGATGGCTACTCTCAAGAAGCCAAAAATAATTAATTATAAACTATATAAAAAAAACTACATCTTTGTTGGTTATCTTATTTCTTATGATAGCAAATTATAAAATAATTATCTAACTCATGACATGTCATTAAATAAGATAACAGATTATAAACTAAATATCTAAAATAGATATCTAAACTCATGACATATCATTATTTATCCATTTCCTATATGACAAACATTCCTATTTATCCATTTGGTAAATTTATTTATTTATTTTACATTTAAATTTGTAAAATTAATTTTGTTTTTTAACAATTTTTAAAATAACAAAATAAAAATAATCATTTTTATGTATATAAGCAATATTAAAATTATATATATATATATATATTGAAATATAATATAATTTTTAATTTCTATAATACACGATTTAATACAACTTTACAAAACTTTATAAAATTATTTATAAAAATTTAAAACTAGTTAAAATTAGAATAAAATATCTAACGAATAAATGATTACAATATGCCTAAAAAAAAGTTTGGATAATAATAATAATAAAAAAAATCTATTTTCTAGAGAATATTTTGATGAGGAAGCTGGCAATCAGCGTGGCTCCTCCTCACTCTACCACGGATCCACCCACAAACTTCCAGGTCCGTGGTTTGCCTTGCCAATGGACAAGGGGCCCACAAGAAAGG
Source organism: Pseudotsuga menziesii (assembly GCA_001517045.1). Taxonomy (NCBI): domain Eukaryota; kingdom Viridiplantae; phylum Streptophyta; class Pinopsida; order Pinales; family Pinaceae; genus Pseudotsuga; species Pseudotsuga menziesii. The sequence continues at coordinate 512,980 of LPNX010342124.1, forward strand.
TTGGACTGCATGCATGCCAGGTGGGCTGCATGCACGCCCTCCTCTGCGACGTCAATGCTTTTGGTGTTTTGAGGAGGGGACGTGATAGTAAAAATTTTTAGAATTTTTTTAAAATTTGCACTACCTCAGCCGAAGAAAGGAACCTATGGGTCGAATTCCCTGAATGAGAACGTTAATGAATAAGATTTAGTAGGGCTTAGCGCCATCAATTGTAGGAAGATTATGGGAATCTCTAAAGATGTGTTATTGATGCAGGCGGATTATAGTAATCGCAGAGCTCATAAAACAAATCTGAATCATTGCGGGGAGACACGAATAAGCTACCAACCTTCTACAATTTTAGGGTCTTCAAAAATTATCTTAGAATTGGCCACGCACTAGCTTTGAGTCCCAGAACAAAGATGGTCGAGTCAGGGAATTGGCTTCATAACCCATTTGCTGTCAAGGTCATTATCATGAAAGCTGCTAGGAGGCACCAATATTCAGGCTGGAAGCGACTGAGAGCGATAGACAGGGAGAGGGAAAGGAATATCCTCTCCTCCTTACCACATCCATTACTGGCAGACATATCTTATTGGCCAAATTGAGACAGACAAGATCGTTGGTTGGGAATTACTTGGAAAATATGAGAAAGCTAAATTTTGAAGCTACAGTGTGGGTAGAGAATGCAACTTCAAAGGTGGAGCCATCCATGGGTTTTCCCATTCTCTCTGGCTTTCGTTGTAGCTGCAGTTGCTGCTGTCAAGGGCAACGAGGGAAACTCAAGGACAGATGTTCAAGTTACAGAAATAAAAGAGCCAAACTGCAGAGTAAGCTAAAGTCAATTAACCACATTTATCTTTTGTTTATTTAATTATTTTCCCACGGAGTTTAATTTTTGTCTATAATCACCATTTATATTCATGGTTGGTAGATTCAGACAATAGATAATGTCAAACCAATTAGGGAATTACAGGGACGGGTATGTTATACTTTGGGTGAATTCAAGAGCTGGTAAGGTTCAACCAAGAGTGAACGAATCACCGAAACTAGAATGGGCTTTTCATTGATTGTACTCAGACCAATTTCTTAAAAATTAGATCCCCCTGTTGGCGAGGCTTTTTAATTCTGAGTATGTTCCAAGTTTCGGCGATGGGGAAGTTTTGGCGACCTAAAAAAAAATCATTTAATTTTGCCACTCGAACTTTTAAAACCCTTCGTGTTAATATTGCTGGTTAAATGATTAGGTTCGCTGCCAACCAACTTGCCCTTACATAAATACATAAATAAGGAATACATATATAATGCAAGCTGCTTATAAACTGACCCATATTACATAAAAGGCATTGATTAAATTATATAAACTGAGGAGTATCCCATAGAATAAAGTTCACTGACCCATTTGATAATAAAAACGTTACCCTAATTACCCAGTACAAATTAGAATATTATAACATTCCTGCATTACCCATATTCAGGTCGCATTCTGTTACCCTTATGTTACCCGTATTCAGCGCCATCTGCAAAAAAAAAATGTGTGATATCAGAAGAAAACATCCATGGATGGATACTCATTTCTTGTATGTGGTTATGATCAATTTCTTCAATTTTTGTATTGCTCAATTTCTTTAATTTCTTTAATGTGGGACAGGATGAAGAAATTCAAGTCGAAATAGACTCATCTTGAGCATTTCAAGTCAGGACAAGCAGATACCTTGCCGGCACGAAAATAAAGAGCGGCCAGATGAGGGAAGAGGTATGAGCGAACAAGAATGAACACTCGACCATATTCTTTGACCTGGATTTACATACCACATACTCCAGCGGGCTGGCGGTGGATAAGGAAGGGGAAGACGTGAAAAAAACACTCAGATTTGCATTTTTGCTGCTTCCCATAAACTATTCTTTGAACTAGTAGATATTATCGCCTCAATCAACTACCATCCAATGCTCTTTGCATTGCCCGAAGCAAAGCGAAGTGGAGTGGTACGAATTCAAGTCGTTTTCTTTATCTAAAATTCTAAGGATGTTTTCAAGTTTCCTGGGTTTCAATTTTCAGGCACCTCTTCACCACCTGAACCTCTGAAAGTAAGTGAAGAGTTTGTTGAACATGCTGATTCTGATATGTGTGATAGTGATGAGTTTATTACATACCCTAACATCCCTACAAGGCCAAAATGGGCATCCAAGACACTACATGCAGCAGGAGAGCTAACTGGGGATCCCAATGACCCAAGGAGGACTAGATCTCAATTTGAGAGTGGTCTGTGCATGAAGGATCCTATGTTTGCTGAGAAATGCTATTTGATGGTGGAATCAGACCCTCAAACATATGAAGAATCAGCAAGAGATCCAAGATGGCAAGCATCCATGAAGGAAGAGTTCAGCTCACTCCAGAAGAGCAACACATGGGAGCTAGTGGATCTTCCCCCACAGAGGAAGTTAGTTCAGTGTAAGTGGGTCTACAAGACCAAATTTGCTGCTGATGGTTAACCTCTGAAGTACAAGGCCAGATTGGTATCCAATGGCTACTCATAGTTTCATGGCATAGATTACAATGAGACCTTTGCACCAGTGGCAAAGATGGACTCCATCAGGCTAGCCTTAGCCATTGCATCCTCAAAGCAATGGGAGGTACATCACATGGATGTAAAATGTGCCTTCCTGACTAGAGATCTCACTAAAGAGATATATATGCAGCAGCCTCAAGGATTTTCTACTAACCCTTCTCTTGTGTGCAGGTTGAGAAAGTCATTGTATGGGCTAAAGCAAGCCCCCAGGGCTTGGTATGCCAAGATCGATAGCTTCTTGCTATCACTGAAATTTGTTCGGTGCAAATCAGATCCAAATGTCTATTTGAAGTTAATTAATGGTTCATTAATGATCATTGTGTTATATTTTGCTGACCTCCTCATTACAGGAAGCTCAAAGGATGAGATTGCTCCCTTAAAGGGTGCAATGAACCAAGCCTTCTCCATGACATATTTGGGGCTCTTAAGCTAATTTTTGGGGCTTGAGATTGCTCAAACCAAAGCTGGAATAAAGGTGCACCAGTCCAAATATGCCTTGGACTTGCTGAACAAATTTAGAATGAAGGACTGCAAACCAAGCAAGACTCCTTTCCTTTCACGAGTGAAGCTGGAAGAAGTTGATTCTTCACCTATGGTAAACAATACACTATATAGGCAATTGATTGGATGTTTGTTTTGTCTTACACATACTAGACCTGATATTTCTTATGTAGTAAGTGTGGCTTATAGATACATGGATCAGACTCATGAGATCCATTGGAAAGCAGCCAAAAGGATCCTTAACTTTGTTCAGGGAACAAGAACACATGTGATCTTCTATAAAGCAAAATCTGATCTTGATTTGATTGGATTTACTGACAGTGATTAGGCAGGTGATAGCACAGACAGAAAGTCCACATCAGGATATGTGTTCATGCTTGTAGAAGGGCCAATCATCTGGTCAAGCAAGAAACAGAGTGCCATTGCACTCTCATCTACAGAAGCAGAGTACATAGGAGTTAATGCAACAACTCAATGTTTATGGTTGCAGGGTTTACTTGGAGAGTGTGGCTTCGAATCAGAGTACTCAACTACCATCTACTATGATAACCAGAGTACCATTCGAATCTGCAAAGATCTAGTTCAGAAGCAGAGAACCAAACACATTGAGATCCATATGCACTACATCAGAGAGCTTGTGCATGATGGCACCATTCACCTACTCTTCTATTCATCTTCAGAACAAGTAGCTGATATCTTCACCAAAGCATTTTGTGAGAAGACTTTCAGCAATCTCAAATCACTGCTGGGGATTGCTGATCATGCTGTGAAGCATGAGTGAAGACAACATTTCCAAATTTTGTTTTATAGTCCATGTTTAAGGGAGGATTTTCCCATGTGGTTTTTTGCCTCTTTCCTTGTTTAAATGGACATGCAGTATGTAAAGGGTGACTAAGCCTTGTTGCTAGGCCCTATAATTTTCTGATATATTACTCATAAGTCAGGCTTAAGGGGGGGTGTTAGAATAATCAACCCATAATTACCTACCTTAGACATTAAATTAATCATTTTTTGTCTTATTTGCCTAGTTCATGTGTCCCACCTTATGCAAGTTGTCATTTGCCTATCCATAGTGGTCAAACTTGCCTAATTTGACTCATGTAGCGCATGGGAAACCTCAAGGAATCAATTCTAGTTTATTCCTGGCCTCCTAGGTGCCCTTCTGCTTTTTCTGCTTTATTGCCTGCTTTTTCAGTGCTTTAAGGCAATTGGGAAAGTTTGACTAGGTGAGGTTAACTAGTTTTTTGTCCTCCACATCCTCCACTCTTTTCTCCTTGGAAAAGCATGTATGAATTGTCATTCCATCACTCTTTAGCTTGCCTACGTGCTTTTTCCAATTCGTGAGCTCCATGACTGATTTGGAAACTACTTTATGCACCTATGGCGGATTTGCTTAATTTTGGTAAGCCTGCTTTTAACTAGATTCAAATTGCCTCCTCATGCATTCAAATATCCTATGTAATTATTTAATGCAGCAACCTATTATGTTACAGGGTTGGCTATTGTACACTTATTCAATATATTTTAGTGTTCAGCTCATTATTCAGTCTCTTTTGTGAGTGATTTTGCATGTTCAATTGATAATTGTTGTGAGTAAAATTAATCTATCACTGAGTTCAATTTCCACAGCTAGTTGGTGTATGAGCCTATAAAATAAAACTTACTAATAATTTTTAAATTATATCATTCATTTTAAGGGTTTTTTTTAGTCAGAAGGTAGATGGCGTGAAAGACTGTGATGTTATAGACTCAATAAGAAAAAGTAAAATGATGTATAAAGAAAATTGCAACTACTTAAACCAAATTTATTTTTCTTTTTGCAAATATAAGCTAATGAAATTGAAACTAAGTGCGAGAACACTAATACTTATTTTTATAATTTTTGAAATTTTACTTGACAAATACTGAAAAGAAAACGACTAAATGCAACTAAATGCACAAGCATAAAATGGTTTTCTTCACTTTTTCAAATTCTTCAAAAACTACAATGCAACTAAATGCAAAAAATTTTGAGCAAGTTTGAATAATTAGAGCATATAATAAGTAAAATGAATTATAAAGAACCCAAAATAAACAACTTCAACCAATCAAGAAGAATACTTGGAAAAAACCTAACTTGGAGAAACTATTGAACTCAAAAATTCCACTAGAATCACAAAAGAATGAATGCCACACTGACACTACAAAATGCAGTACAGAGTATAAAGTATCCAAAGCCCTTATAATTGACCTAGACACAAAGCACTGAACTTATCAACCAAGAAGGAGGACCAACTTCAAATCACTAGATGAAAGAAAATTCAAACAAAGAAAGCTCAAAGGCTTGAAAACAAGCAAAGAGTGTGACATGCAAGACTTTAGACTCACAGAGTCATGCCAACAACATAAGACCCCCAAGCAAACAAAAAATCAAACAAGACAGGGACAATCAAACCCTACCCAAACTTTATGCTGCTACAGGATATACACAATTGTGTATGCAGGAAACCCGTGTACTATATGTGACTGTCTTATAGAGAAACATGCGTATACAAGTTGCTATACGTGACTATGTATAACAACAACTCACATATACAACTATTTTTTTTTCAAAAAAAAAAAAAAAAAAAAATAGTAAAGGCTTTTGGTCACACTACACTGTAAATCAAAAAGTAAGATAAAAAGACCACACTCAGAATTAGAACAAATACCGGTAAAGAACCTATAGGATAAACCCACAGCAGGCTGGGCTCCCCAATGCTATGATTTCTAGTGACAAAGTAATAGGATTGATTTTTTTAGTATATTGTAGTAGGGATTTCACCCTAGCTATAGGAAGGAACCATTAGAGAGAATTTGAGGTCAAAAATGGGCCTCCTAAGAGATGTACTACAAAAATATAAGATATATTAAAATATTATGAGTTAGGGGTTTTATGG
>LPNX010342124.1:519243-567156 GCA_001517045.1 Pseudotsuga menziesii
TCCCTTCCATCTATAGGATAGAAGGTTAGGGTTCCTGTTGGTTGGAAGAGAACCCTACAAGGAAAGTTTAGCTCTAAGCCATGAAACCCTGTAGGAAACTGTTAGAAAAATGAAATATCGCTACAGGAAATTAGAGGAGAACCTGCAGCAAACTATTAGAACATAAACCTGCAAACAAAATAAGCCATAAAACTAAACTATTAACAAAAATAAATAGTTACACCTTCGTCCCCTTTGGTGGAAATGGGCCACCATGCCTTGGCTTTGGAAGCACCTCTCTATGGGATGAAGTCTTGGCTTATGGAGCTATGGAGGAGAGGGGGTGAATGACTTGAGAGGCAAAGGGTCTCAAGGCACTCACACAGGTAGCATAATGATAGGGAGAGAAGGAGTGTTTTGAGAGTGACCCCCACCCCTCTATTTATAGCTTTTTTCTAGAGATTTAGGGCTTTAGCCCCTGGTTAGGGATTTAGCCCCTTTTTGGGGATTTTAGCCCCTTTTTTCCCAACTCTTAGCTCCTTTGGGGTTTTTAAGCTCCTTTGAGGGGTTTTAGCCCCTTTTGGAATTTTTAGCCCCTATGCAAGCTAGTTTGGCTCTTTTTAGGGGTTTTTAAGCCCTTTTTCATATTTTTGAGCCTTTCTAAGGGTGTGGGGGTCAAATGAGGGTCGTGCATGGATGTCTTTAGGTGGTGTAGGTCATGTAGATCTCATTGAGGGATATTTCGGGTTAACAGATTGCCCCCTGATGTGTTAGGGCATGAGATCATCGTATGGCCTACGAACACCATAGGATTTTCTGGGGAAAGGTGGTGCTTCTTGGGATGGGGTATGGTGGATTTTGGTTTTTGTATTAATTTGGTTCTCATCAATGGGTGAGATATAAATAATGTGTGACATGTATATGGATGAGGCAGGCATCCCCATGCTTGTAACGATGTCAAAAGAATAATGTGATCTAAACTCTATAATACATGACCCAATATGTAATGCCCCGGTTTTGACCCCGTTTACATTAAAAGGTACATGATGTATATATTGTAATAAATCATGGTATGGAGCTAAAGGCAAAAGCCCCACCATCAATTCAGTTGTGTTATGTTTTGGCAATAGGGATCGTTGCCGATGGTACATTGTGCTATCCGGCACACTATAGTTTTGGCGTCATGTAAGTATGCACATCAATTTAAGATAAACCTACAGCCAGCTATGATGGTGCAATTTTAAATGAAATGGGCATGATTCCTAAGGTTAAGGGGGGGTTTTCTAACCCATGGGGGCCATTGGGAGTTTTCCATGTGTCGACCACCTTAGTTTCTGTTGTTAGTGGGGGCATCTATGGGCTGGCAGGAAACTACTACACTCACGCCTGTACTCCCTCCATGACACGACGGTTGATCATTCTTTCCACTCTCCCCACCACCGACTGTTCATTTTCCTCACGCAGGGTGGAGTTAAAATGGATTACGTTTCCTTCTTGGGGGGTTCGTTCTTCCCTCCTCTCACGAAGTTGCTATTCTGTGGTTGTGTTCACCCTCATGTTCACGCAGAGAGTCAATGTCATTTTCCACCATTGTTAGACTATGTAATGTTTTGTTTTTCAGTGTTGGATCATGGTGGCATCTCTTCCACAGTTTTGTTGGTTGCATCCTTTCCCCTCACGCACAGATTGAGAATCGGTTATTTTCCCATTTTCTATCTGTGTAACTTTATTTAGTGATTTCATTGAGGAATTGTGTGCTGTGGGCTCATGGATGTTGGATGGCTGTTGATTTCCACATTCGTTGGATGATTTTTCCCCTGTCCATGCTAGGAATTTTGCTTCTTTCCCATTTGTGAACTGTGTATTGTCTTCCCCTGGTTTTGGGTTGCCCTATATGCAATTAACTCTTTGGGTTGCTATGTATGCAAGTACCTCTTTGGGTTGCTGTTGAGTTGTTTTGGCCATGCGAGGGCCAAGAACAACTCTGAGTTGTCTTGTGGACTTGAGCCGTGTTCACCTTTTTGTTGGGGTTGTCACCCTGTTGTCTTCATCTCCTTCAGAGAGTTGTGAACTGTTTGTTTTGCTGTGGTGTGCAGTGGTTGGTCTTCATACTATTGAGAGTAGGATTAGAGGTGGGGTATGCTTGAGAAAACTAATGTTTGGAGCCACTCAGATAGAGTTAGAATGCTGGCTTTCTTCTCCACAACCCTTGAAGAGGATTGGAAGGGGAAGTCAGGGCCTGAGGGACTGTGAAGCAAAGAAAGGACTGATTCCTAGTATTAGGTGTGAGGATGTCTTAGAATTCAAGATTAGCTTTGGGGTAAGTGTCTTTAACTCTCTATTGAGACCACCAGCTTAGCATTTATCCTTTCCTAGCTCCTTGATAGCCTGATAAACCCTACTGTGTGGGATTGGCTGATTTGTGTACCTTGGCTACATGTAAGCCTGCTTTGACCCTTACTCCTTGAGGAATCATGCCCAGCTCGAGGGTGGCAATGTTGCTGATAGATTGATTAGCATGCTAGCCTATGGTTGGGTGGAACGTTTCAGTGACATAGCTGGTTGCAGGACGAGTCCTTTTTAAGATGAGTATTCTTAACTATGTTGTCTCTACATTTATATTTACTGAATAATGAATATGATGAACATGTGGTATGCTTGAATGAATGTATATTTGCTTCCACTATGCATGTGAAGGTTTATGTGTATTAGCATGTTTTATGTTTTAAGTTCTTATTTCAGCACTATATGCATGTTCATCTTCATGGGGTTGTTTTCCCGTATGTTTGGTGATAGTAGCGTCCTCTTCGTCGGTCAGAGGGTTGGGGACATTACATTATGGTATTAGAGATAAAGGTTGCAGCATGGGCCTAAATGGGCCGTGAAGATGAAGTGACAAAGCTTATGTTGTAGCACTTGGACCTCGGAGGGCCATGATAAACAATTAATAGAGGAAGGTTGCTTACTGCCCAGCAGAAACCAGGAAAAATGGGTGAAGACAAGAAAATTTCACAAAATTTTCAAAGTGCCAGAATGTCGGCTCATTGGAAAACTTGGTGACATGTTCTTCCGATGCAATGGAGCACTTAGTGGGAATGCCACCCGATGGATGGTTGATCCGACGGCCAATGCAGCAGGAGAAAGAGGAGGAAATTTTGGAAAATTTCCTAATTGTTTTGGCCGTTGGCACATCAGAACACTTAGACAGATGGATCGTTGATGCTTACATGGTTGAGCACCATCGTTGCGGATGGTTAGACCACTATCCTTCTGACGGATAGAGCCTCCGACCATCGATGGCATAGAATTTTTGAAAATTTTCTAAGGGATGACTTCGTCGACCATCGGAGCATGTTAGTTGTGCGGATCGCCAATGAAAATCGAAAGGAATTATATGATCTTGCGCCGCCATTATGGATAGCTAGAGGACTATCCTTCTGACGAATAGATCCTGCGACCACCAATGCCACAGAGGAAGACGTTTCAACAGCCGACGTAGTAAAGAAAGTTCAAAAATGTTCTCTAAGTCCTGAAATCATCGGCCATCGAAAGACGATAGTGGTTCGTGCGCCCGCCGTTGTGGAAGCCTAGAGCACTAGTCTTCCGTTGGAAAAAATTTCAACTATTGATGACAATCAGGTTATGCTTTCGTTCGTCGATCGAAAATCATTAGCAGATTGGGTCATCGATCAGAAAAAGATCGAAGATGATGAGCCGTCGTTGTGGCTGCTGAGTGAACTATTTCACCGATGCATTAGTCTTCCACTCGCCGATGCCGAGGTGTTAGTGAATTACGGTTATGATAACTACGGAGGTGACAAGTAATTACTTTGATCGGCGAAGGATAGGGGAGATGGAGCCGATGGAATCGGCAAAAGGTAGAGAAATTTTTCGCATCGATGGAGAATAAGAGATAGTTGAGCCGATGAAGCGACGGAAAAGAAGACTAAAGAGAAAATTTTCTAAAATGTTTCTAAGTCATAGAATCATCAGCCATCGATCATGGTTAGTTGATCACATCTCCAATGATTAGGTGATTCAGTTTCCGATGAGCTACGTCGGATAAAGTTGGTTGATCGAACATCCGTCATTGCGGCTGATTAGTAGACTATTCCGCCAATGGACATTGTTCTGACCGCCGATAGAACCGTGGCTATGGAAGGCATAGAGAGATTGTGGGCTGTCGTTGCGGCCATATAAAGAACTAATCACCTGATGTTCTCCGAGTTCCAATGCCACAAAATCCTAGTCGCTCCGATCGCTAACAAAGTCGTGATCTGCGGAAGATATAGTTCAATTGTGGGCCGCCATTGCGGAAGCTGAAGGGACTAACTGTCCAATGTGTAGGGCACTCGGCCGCTGATGCAATAGGTTAGTCTATGCTATCGCCAATGAAGTTTGGAGCAATAGATGATTACAGACCCGATACTACAGATGAAAATAGACCAAGGAATCATCGATGAAACTCGAAACAGTAGAGGAGTAACTCACCGATACAGCGGAAGAAATTAGAGGTTTCAGCCGCCAAAATGTTGGAATATTAGTAAGGAAAGGGCCCGATGAACAGTCGATTTTCTCGCCGATGCAAATCGAAAGTCTAGTCATTTTTCCCTTCAAAATGCCAGAGAAAAATAAAGGAACAGACTGTCGATGAGCTAGGCATTTTGACCACCGAAGCATCAGAAACTTAGTTGGGAAGGGACCCGATAGGGAGAAAGAAAATTAGGTTTTCTAGTGGAATTTTTAGTAGTTCCAGCTAGTGCTACAATGGGATTTGCAGTGATTTTCTCATTGGGGTTCTTATCAGTTTCAGAATTGAAAAAGGAAGAAAACCCTAGGTGGCTAGAGTTCGCATTTCAGAGCCAACATTCAGTGGTGTGTTTTGCCATCATTTTTGAAATGATGTGGTTTTCACACCCAGGGTTAGAATGAAGCATATGGATAGGCAGGAGCAACAAAGTGCTAAGTGATTTCTTGAAAGAGAAAGGTGCTCCTATCAAATGAACAACTATGGGAAATTGCATGCCTAGAGGTAGCAAGATCATGCAGTCAAATCAGTTGTTGTGTGGAAGAGGAGTTCCATGCAAGGATGAGGGACGTAAAAAGGGAAGTTTCCTTGCTGATTATAACTACATTTTATAAGTTTTATACATGAAATGTATGAGGATATGCCTTGCATGCATAGGATATTACATGCTTGTAAAAATAGTGAGGATTATACGTTTATAATGAACCACTAATGATGATTATTGCATTAATGTTGGAATTAGTGGAAAAACCAACGACAACATCAACATGGTTGAATATGTTGCTGATGCTGACAAATGTGACTAGAAACCCTATGTAGGAAGGGATAAGGTAACAAGTCCAGAATCAAAAGTTGGTGAGCAAATTCTGCAATCTCCTGCAAAGGACCAACCAAACTAGTAATGTCAAGGGTTTAAGTAGGACCCATGAAGGTAAGAGTTTAATTATGACAATTTCCTAAAGTGGTAAAGGTAAGAGATCTCATACCATGTGGATATTTGAATGTTATACTACCTTCATATAGAAATATGTTATGCATGTATTATGTTGCTATGAGCTTACTAGCCCGAAGAAAGTAAGAACTGATGATCTTGATTATAGTAATGCATCCTATATGAAGTAGTCATGGTTAGGCCATGCATGGTATGTTTGAATGCATAGTATTCCTGAATCAATGCAAGGTAGCATTGAGTGGATATGCATTAAAAGATTTCATAAATCTTGTAGTTATGCATTGAATGGATGCATATGAAGGGTGCAAGTAAATGATTACCTAAGTATGGGTGCAAATGTTGTGATGCATTGCATGAATGCATTAAGATAGTGCATGTGATATTATGAATAACTAATGGCGGAAATGATGAATTGATGACAATTCTGGAACCATTTCAAGAGTTGTTATGAATGCGGGATAGTAAGTGCATGAAGAAGGTAGCCATGATCGACTGGCTACCAGAAATGCTCTATGGAAGGGAAAGGTGGTACAAATGATATGCTTGTGAAGTAAGGAGTATCTAAATGTTTCATTTAAATTACATGAATGATGTGACTGTACCCTATAATCTAAAGTATGATATTGATTGTGTGAAGTAAATGAGTTTTGGTAATATTGATGCTATTAACAGCTGGAAGTATTGGAATTTTATAAATTCTGAAAATGCTTTAGTGATTGTTGCAGTAATGAAAAGGTTATATGCATCAAGACTTACCAAGTGTTTGGTTGATTGAAGTTTAGGTTTCAGGAAAATTGTTTGGAGCATGGAAATGAGAGTACGACCATGAAAAATGCCAGAAATCTACCATGTGAAAGAGCCAAACCTCATGAGAAGAGTCTCATGGTCGTGAAACTAGTTTATATGCATAATGAGTTGTCAAATTTGAATTTGTGAATTTCAGGTTTGAGAAATTACTGACAACTACTAATCACTATTGGCTTGCATAGAATTGTGTCAGGAGGGCACAATGAAAGTGGGTGTTCATGTTATGAAGCATAGAATTATAATCGGCATAGTGGTGTTGCTTACAAGAGACCCACAAATGAGGATCACCTCATTGCCAAGCAAATCAATTTCTATAGTAAACAGAGTTGCAAATTCTCATTGAATTTAATTAATAATGTTATTGCTTGGTTATGGAACAATCAAATTTGGATTGTATTATCAAATAATGACTAACTGTTTGGTTATTTGATGAATGTGCCAGGGGTACACACTGCAGGAAGATCATGTGTGCTGGCCTGCATGAGCCAAACTTCATGGGAAGGTTTTCCCTTATCTTGGAATGGGTTTCGGGTGAAACTCCATTGGACATTTTGGAAATGTCTCATCTGCACTACATGTTTGGTAAGAAACATGAGTGAGATGGTATAGATGATGTCAGTAAGACATGTGTGGATACAACATGAAAAGAGGAGTTGGAATGGAAAACCGAGGGACTGTCAACTCAGAGAAGGGAGCCCCCATTCCTCCTTAACGAAGGAAAACTACTTCGGCAAATGGATAAGTGTTCTGTGACCCTGGCTAAGAATACACATGTCAAATTGTTAAATTCAATATGCAGAGCATGTTTTGATTTTTTTTTCCGTTATGGCAGATTGCTTGAGTATACATAGGGCCTACATGGCACACACCAGAAAAGGGTGCACACTTTCCTAATGTCGAATCATGAAAGGGTTTTTCAATATTGATTACACCCTAGGGAGTGGACGCACTCCTAGTGTCTCAATACTTGATAGTGAATGATGTGAAATATGGTTACAATTTTGGAGCAATAACACTAACGAATATGCTTACATTGCTTTTGTTGTCAAGATAAACAGATGTAGCCCAGTATTGTACACTAAATGGACAAAGGCTTGAGATCATCCTACATTCTACTAAAGAGCATAGAGAAGGAGACATTCCTAAGGGACTCTCAACTCAGATAAGGGATTGGTCTCTCTATAGAGCACGAAGGAGACATTCCTGAGGGACTATCAACTTAGAGAAGGAAGTGGTCTCTCTAAAGGGTACCGAAAAAGGAGACATTTTCGAGGGACTATCAACTCAAAGAAGGGAATGGTCTCTTGTGTGACATGGGGTAGTGGCATTAGAGCTCACTACTAGAAATGAAACCTAGAAATGGTCGATATAAGTGCATGTGTTATCGTTGATGGCCCGATAAACCTAACGGTGTTGGCTTGGATGATGATTGGTTGTTGATATAAGTGTATTGTTGATATAAGTACAGGCGATTTGTTGACAGTCCGATAAACCCAACTGAAGGTTGACTTGATTGTACCTGATATATAGCTAAAAGGATGTTGTGAAGTAGCCTACGTGATGACCTAACATCCAATTCCATAGGCGATCCCAAGGCTTGCAAAGCGAAGCAGGATCCTGTGGACCAACGAGGAAACACACAACACAGATAGGTATTGGATTATTTTTCAATTCTTGCTTATGAATATGCATGTGTATATGATTTGGTTATGATTTTTTAAGCTCTTGTTTAAGAGATAAAAACTAATGAGAATAAACTAAACATGTGAATTTATTCAATGTCTGAATATAGGTATCATTGGAAGCAAGGACTATGAGAGCATCCTAGGGGTGCATGTGGACATGTGACTATCCTAAAGAGCTCAGAATAAGCAGTAATGAAAAAGGTGCTAGTGAGACTGTGAAGTTCCTAGCAGCTGAGACAAACCATGTGGGAGGCTCCATGGTTGAGAGGTGTGAGATAGACTAGAGACACTAAGTGTCATGACCAAGAGGGATTCATCCAGTATTCACAATGAAGTGAAAGAGGATGAGAGCATGAAAATCCATAACGGTGGTGTGGGTTCCAGGATGGAAAAAAACAAAGAGGGACAAAAAAATCTTGCTGCTCTCTATTACCTTTTGATTATATATATATATACATTTATGCATTGAGAAAACAAAAGGTTGTTGAATGCATGTATGACTGAAAATAGAATGTGTGGATTTGCTTAAAGTAAATTGTGAATGATGGAATGGTTAATTCCCTGCCCAAGAATGAACATTAATGAGCTCATGTGCCTGTTGGGAAGGCATGGAAAATATGAAAGTCTCCTTGATGAGTCTTGGACTATCATGCCAATTGGGAAAATAATTGACTAATTTTAATGCCTGTATTATGCTTGGTCTAACAGAATTTCAATGATGCATTTCACAGCAGAGAAAGGTGAAATCCAGGGATGAACATTGATCATGGTAGTAGACCAAAAGTTGCTGGACTTGGCTAGAAGTCTCCTCAAAATGATTTCCAAGACCCAAGAGAATCTTGGAGAGATGCTCAAGATACAGAAAATCCAGAATGAGATGAACCACCAGATTTTGCAAGACTCTATTGGTTTGCAAAAGGAGGTCAAAATCCTTCTAGGAGAAATCCGTAAAGGCAAGGGAATTGGACCGATGATGGAACATTCATCCAAGTGATCTATTAAGAAATGGTCTAGGCATGAAGACTCAAAGGAAATTGAGCAGGGAAAGATGAGGCAGCCAGCAAAATGCTGGGAATGCGGAGGACATCACTTACACTGAGACTGCCCAACAAGGGAATATAAAGAGGGCAGCGGCCACAAAGTTCCTAGACTTCGAGATAAGCCAAGAGATGAGAACCAACAAGAGAATTATGTGGAAGATGAGGGTATTGGTCCTGAACGTTCAAAGTAAATAACTGAACATGAGATAGATCTACAAAATTTTGAAAATTTGATGTGCAAATTGTATATTTATTCCTATGTATTGGAACACCGAGGACGGTGTTATTCCAAGGGGGAGGGGATTGTAATGCCCCGGGTTTTGACCCCATTTGCATTAAAAGGTACATGATGTATATATTGTAATAAATCATGGTGTGGAGCTAAAGGAAAAAGCACCACCATCGATTCGGTTGTGTTATGTTTCGGCAATAGGGATCGTTGCCGATGGTACATTGTGTTATCCAACACACTATAGTTTTGGTGTCATGTAAGTATGCACATCAATTTAAGAAAAACCTATAGCCAGCTATGATGGTGCAACGTTAGATGAAAAGGGCATGATTCCTAAGGTTAAGGTGGGGTTGTCTAACCCGTGGGGGCCATTGGGAGTTTGCCATGTGTCGACCACCTTAGTTTATGTTGTTTGTGGGGGAAGCTATGGGTTGGCAGTAAACCACTACGCTCATGACTACACTCCCTCCATGATGCAACAACCGATCATTCTATCCACTCTCCCCACTTCCAACTATTCATTTTCCTCACACAGGGCGGAGATAAAATGGATTGCATTTCCTTGTTGGGGGATTCGTTCTTCCCTCCTCTCACGAAGTTGATAGTCTGCAGTTGTGTTCACCCTCATGTTCATGCAAAGAGTCAATATCTTTTTCCACCACTGTTAGAATGTGTAATGTTCTGTTTTCCATCATTGGATCATGGTGGCATTCTCTTCCACAGTTTTGTTGGCCACGTCCTTTCCCCTCACGCACAGATTGAAAATCGGTTCTTTTTCCATTTTCTATTTGTGTAACTTTCTTCAGCGATTGCATTGAGGAATTGCGTGTTGTGGGCTCATGGATGTTGGACGGTTGTTTATTTCCACATTCATTGGCTGATTTTTCCCCTGTCCATGATGGGAGTTTTGCTTATTTCCCATTTGCGGACTGTGTATTTTCTTCCCCTAGTTTTGGGTTGATGTGTATGCAAGAACCTCTTTGGGTTGTTGTGTATACAAGTACCTCTTTGGGTTGCTGCTGAGTTATTTTGGCCACGCTAGGGCCAATAACAACTCTGAGTTGTCTTGTGGACTTGAGTCGTGTTCACCTTTTTGTTTGGGGTTGTCACCTTGTTGTCTTCATCTTCTTCACAGAGCTGTGAACTGCTTGTTTTGCTGCGGAGTGTAGTGGTTGGTCTTCAAACTATTGAGATTAGGATTAGGGGCAGGGTATGCTTGAGAAAACTATTGTTTGGAGCCACTCAGATAGAGTTAGAATACTGGCTTTCTTCTCCACAACCCTTGAAGAGTATTGGAAAGGGAAGTCAGGGCCTGAGGGACTGTGAAGCAGAAAAAGGACTGATTCCTGGTATTGGGTGTGTGGATGTCTTAGAAGTCAGTATTAGCTCTGGGGTAAGCATCTTTAACTCTCTATTGAGACCACCAACTTAGCATTTAGCCTTTCCTAGCTCCTTGACAGCCTGGTAAACCCTACTATGTGGGCATGGCTGATTTGTGTACCTTGGCTACGTGTAAGCCTACTTTGACACTTACTCCTTGAGGAATCATGCCCAGCTCAGGGGTGGCAGTGTTGCTGAGATATTGATGAGCAAGCTGGCCTATGGATGGGTGGAACATTGCAATGACGTAGCTGGTTGCAAGACGATTCCTTTTTAAGATGAGTATTCTTAACTATGTTGTCTCTGCATTTATATTTACTGAATAATGAATATGATGAACATGTGGTATGCTTGAATGAATGTATGTTTGCTTCCACTATGCATGTGAAGGTTTATGCGTCTTAACATGTTTTATGTTTTAAGTTTTTATTTCAGAACTATATGCATGTTCATCTTCATGGGAATATTTTCCCGTATGTTTGGTGATAGTAGCATCCTCTTCGTCGGTCAAAGGGACAGGGACATTACACGATCATATACAATTGTTGTTACAATAGTGGTTTTCTCAATGAGAGGATGAATAAATACTGATCTAAAGAAATGCTACATTGGACCCATGGCATTCTCATGGAATGCTATATCTTCATGACTAATGGTCTGCTGGATCTGTAACGGTACATAGCTCTAGGGACCTATTGACAGAGGGTCAGAATCTCTATGGTACAAATATGCTGCATCAATCATAAATCTATATAGAAGCATTGCTGGGGCTTCTGAACACTGTCTCCAATCCAACCCAGAAATCACAAGGGACATGAACCTATTGGGGTCCCTCAAATAGACTCATCAATGTGCTAGAGTCAGGTGATATCCGGGGTTTTTGACCAAATATTACACGGACCAATACCCTGTATGAATATCAATGGTGCGATTATGTAGTTGTAGTCGATCACGAAGACACAACCATCCTAAGAGGCATGAGGACTTCTCTCAAGTGGTCAAAGGAACTCATCAATGAGGTTAATGAAACTAGGATACAAGGACCTCTGCATCTATCCTCTAGAATATGTGTGTTGTCGTCGATAGAGGGAGACCTGCAACTGGCCAAGGCAATGGTTTTTCTTTAACCAATAGTGTGAGGGAGATAACCGAAATATGTAAGTCAATATGAGGACGACCCAATGAATGGGGGGGGGGGGGGGGGAGGAGTTGAACAGGGGCAGGGAATCATGAGGGACTCAAAATTCCTTTGTTCAGAGTATGACAGCAGGGTAGACCAGGCAGCAAATGAAAATGACTCATGGGAAAGGGATCATAGCTGTAATACCGAGAATGTAACTGCAGATGGGAAATGCTTGGGGGAGGTAGACACTTATGGTATTGATGGGATCCAAGGAAAACACATCGTAGAGTACTTGGAACAAAGGCGACCCAAAGTGGGAATGTTGTAGAACTGTTATATGTGGGGTGGTGTCTAAAGACACCGTTGTGGTACGATCTTGTGGATTTTTGGCAAGCCCGAGAAAGTGAATGCTCGATGGTGCTTTCAATTTTAGAGAGTTTGAAAGCATGAAGAAGAATCCAATGGGGTCTCTTTTTCATTGATAGTCTCCTGTGCCCAAAAAAGGTTAAAAGTGTGCATAGGAGAGCTCTCCCATCCTTTGTGGGATGGGAGACTTCTTTACCATTGGTAGTCCAGTCAGGCTGGAAAAGGTTAAGCCTATATTGACTAGACAGTCATTCAGATACTTTTACAAGCATGAATGAAACCAAGTTTGCTCGAAGATATTTTCTTGATGAGAAGGCTAGAAAAGAGCTTAACGACAACCCATGGTGAGTTTTTTTGTAATGTTCGTCCCCTCTTCCTGAGAAAGCATAAAAGGATGCAGAGGGGAACAATCTTGGCTTGAATGTGCCAAGGTGGTCCTTTTCAAGTGGTGGTCTACATAGTCTGCAAAATGAGATAAACGAGATGATGTAGATGCCCTTTTCTATTCTTCAACAAGTGCGAAAGGAAGCAGCTATGCTCGACAATCTTTTCATTCTTTTAGGATTCAGAAAAGAGCTTAAAAGAAAATTTGGTATGGTTAACTGATTGAGGGGGCATTGATGGTGCCCCTATGTTGGGACAATGGACAATGGTCCAAAGGTCATCCATGAAGTATGGATGGAGCATGTGGCTCTTGAACACACCAATACATGCAAGGGATATATCATGGCAGAGGCATGCGAGTTGGTGCGGCAGAGGAACACAAATCGAGGTATCTCTCAGACAGAGGTCAGGAGAGTCATGTGTGAGTTGTGGTGGATGGAATGGAATACATATGATGTGAGTGCATGTCTGGAGGAATTTATATACCAAATGCATGCAAAAGAAATGATCCTCCCTCCAGGTGATGGTCCGAAGAGCCGCGTAAGGTGTAGTGGGCAGATTTGACAGTTATATGCTAAAATAGTAAAATGGTGTGCCTTCCGAAAGATGGTCCAGGGTCCCACATAAGTTACAGTAGGCTGATGTGGTGCAAGTATAGGTTTGGAGACACTTACATCACAATATGGTACGTGGACCAAGGAAAATCTGGGGAAGTGGCCCCGAAAATTACTTATTAAACATGAGACGATGGTCTCATAAGATGGAAATTTGAGTTCGGATGTGTGAGGGGTGTCTTGAATAGGCTCTAAGTGACTCTGAATTAGCAGCTAATGGCGGTTCCCCTGGTACCATGACACATAGAGGAAAACTAGACCAAATGGGGGCCTATGGGTACGGAGCTAGCTCAACGTACAATGTGTAATTCTCATGGTCGTATGCAAATTGATTGGACCTCTAGGACAGGTCTAGGGACCTGATGGTATGCTAGCATGGTGGTATTTAGTTCATACATGCTACATACTTTGTGCATGTGCAGATGTGGTACCGTACCCTCCAGTGGGCTATCCTTATATGTAGAACTATTACTAGAGGGGGGCTATGACTTGTGGTAAAAATGTTACAAAACAAACAAGGAAACAAAACTACGCTATAAGGGACTCATAGTGGTTACATCAGGCATAGACTCTCTTGAGGTGGAGCCCGTTGCGTGGCTTCTTCAAGAATCGACCGTCTGAGTCAGTGAAGAGGTATGCCCCCTTACCGAGACAAAGGTTATTAGAAAATTGGGGTGAGGGAATATGGTCTTTTATGAGAAGAACTGATTCCACACTTTGGTTTAAATGGAATGGGGTAAAACCAAAGGTGGTCTTATAGATCTCTCTGTCATCGCTTAAGTGGTGTCGGGATAGATCAGGTGGATCTTCCATGGTCGATGACATGGAAGGGAAACTGGTGCTAGCGATCATGTAAATGGTATTAGTTGTGTTTTTGGTGGCCTTACCCCCAATATCTGTTGGAGGAAGAGGGGTAGGCCTAGAGATGGGAGGAGTCTTTGATGGACCTAGAGGTAGGTGCAACATCATCTCAATTGGCTAGACAGGAGTCAACACATCTTGGGGCCTCAGAGGTAGCATAGGTGGTTCAAGGTACCACATAAGAACTCCCAGTGTGAAATCCTATAAATTGTAGGTTTCCAAGATAGACTTACTCACGATCCCAGATGGTAGGAAAAGGAAAAGGAAAAGGATCATGTTGAGTGGAAATGAAACCCAATGTTTCCTTGGTAACTAATGTTGAGGTTGTGACTGAGGTTGTGGCTGTGGATGGGGTTGCGACTGCAGATGGAGCTATAACTGTGGATGGAGCTACAACTGCGGTTGGAGTTTAGGTGCAGCAGTGATGGATGAGAGCATGCATAAATCCATAGTCTCGCTTGGTGTCGGTGGGGGAGGTAAGAATGGAAAGGAAGTTTTCATGGTCATATCAAGGAACAAACTGATACCTATAGCCAACAATGAAGGAGTGGCTGCGTTTTCGAAGGAAGTATCCATAGTGGGGATGACATTGGCTAGTGTAGTCAGCCCCTAGGGATCATGGTAAGTTATTTGATCCACAATCACAATTTTCCCATCATGAGGGAACATCATAAGGCAGAACATGGTGGATGCCATGGCTCTCATGGAATACATGTAGCTTCGTCCCAAGAGCAGGTTATATTCCAACTATGCATTGACCACCTCTATGTGAATTAGTACTGTCTTCCCTGCTAAAGTGATGGGGACATGCGGAAGAATTCCTTGGGCTCTGGTGAGGTGGCCATCATACGCGCGAAGTGTAGTGGTAGATGGTTGAAGGGTAGGGGACCCGAGTTTCTACCAGACAGATGTTGACATCACACAAGTGGATGCCCCTTCGTCAATGATGCATCGATGGACCACCAAATTTAGGATTGAGACCTAAATTTTGTAGGCGATGGTGGATGGAATTCTGGGTTCTCCTTTGTCCAAATCAAAAGTGATCAATTTGGAGTTGGCGGGGTCTATGGCACCAAGGGTAGCTAGTATAGATTTCCTTTGTGTTGGGCATGTTTTAAGCACCTCAAGAGCAGACATGGCCATAGGTTTTTGGGCCAAGTCATCCACGATGCTATAGCTCACAACAGCTCTAGCCGTGGCATTGTTTTCCACCCGCTGTATGGGGGGGCGTGGGGGAAAAGGGGGTAAGTGAAGAGGTATGTTTGTGGTGTTGGACGTGGATGTCATTGATGGGTCAAAAAATTTGGTAGTGGACCCATATTGGTTATTCCTAGTCTGCAAGTTGACCTCATCAGTTTTCATGGCTAGCAGAAGATGAACCCCTGTCATTGTAGGTGGGGCCACAGCAGGGGCTACGAGGGCAGGTGGTGGAATGGGTGCGGTTGCTACCAATACTTGGAGTGGTAACGAGTTCTAGAGCACCATGCATGGAGGGATTGGTGGTTCCAGGTTGGGTTGAGTTGGTACTACCACATCTGTACTTCATTGAGCCTCGTTCTAAAGAACTTGCTTGGCGCATCCAATCAAGGGGCACTCATGGGTATAATGCTCATAGACGTCGCATATTTTGCACAGCTGATTTGTCCGTAATGGAGCATTTCATCTAGGTGGGTTGGGTTGTTGGGGATTTTGAGCCGGTCGGTTTGCTCTAGTGTTGTTGGGAGGATTTGGATGTGGATCACCTCCTTACGGTTGGTTGTTACCCTGGTTCCTAGCTCGGTTATTTCTACCTTGCCCTTATTGGTTGTTAGGGACTGGTTGGTTGGGAAGATTTTGCTGAGAAAAAACTTGTCCCAAGGGTGGTGGCGAAGCTAGGATGGGGGTTTGAGAGGCTTGAAAAGGTGGTACATAGTAGACTGGGGGAGCTGGGGGGGCTATAAATCTAGGAATTTGTCCTTAATATTGTTGTGTAGGCCAAGTTGGTGCATAGGCACGATGTTGTGGTGCGGGTTGTGCATAGGAGGCTGTGGCTCGGGAATGAGACATCATCCTTGAGTAGTCAGGAGCTTGATTTGGGTGGGAAACACTAGGGGTGTTACTTGGGTGTGGCAGCATCATAGGCGGTGCCGCATGGTGTTGTGAGTGATGGGAGATAGAGCCTATAATGCCATCTATGGCATGGGATGCCCCTAGCGCATTACGATAGGAAGTTCCCGCACATGGAGCGTCTGGAATGATGGTATAAAGGTATCCATACTGTGTGTAAATGATGTCAAATTGTTGGACCTTTAAGATTGCCTCTTCCTCTGTTTGGGGACGTTCAGATGCGACGTCCTTGGCTATGGGTGGAACCAATGTTTTTAAGAACCAGTCAAGGAAGATCCTGTCATCAAGCTTGATCTTACACAAGCTGCGACGTTACCGCCACTCATGGATGTGGTTGATTATGTGGGTCACAGTGTTTTTGTGGCAAGATAGCAAGATTTCCACCCCTTCATCATATTTGACAGGGAGCTGGAAATACTGTAGGAACATAAAGTCCAAGGTGTTAAAGTCTGGGTACTTGGCTTATGGTAGCTCAATGTACCACTTGGCTGCAACACCTGTGAGCGTGCGTTGGAAAAGTATAAATCTGATCGAATCATCTACGATGTTGTTTAATGAGCACCATAGGTGAAATGTTATTATATGGTTTTGTGGGAATTCCCCTGCCTTCCCTTCAAACTTAAGGATGTCTGAGGAGAGTTTGGTTGGCATGGGAGGCCAAAAGGTTTGATGACAGATGGGGTCATTGGTTAACCTATCCAATTCAGGAAGGTTGAGGCATGCCATGAAAGGGAGGTTTGACCCAAGGTTGATGTGTGATGAACCAGCAATGGTGGTGGGGTTTGCAGGAACATGATGCACCTATGTGACTGGGGGTACTTATGGCACAATTGTGGATGGGCCACTTCCCCATGTATGCTAAGCGGTAAAGTGTGAGTGGAAGGGACACTACCCCCATGTATGACAGGAGGGATAGTGTAGGTGGAAGGGACACTGCCCCCAAGCATTCCAAGTGGGACAGTGTGAGTGGACGGGACACTACCCCTGGGCATGACAGGTGGGGCAGTTTGACTGGTCAGTATGGGTGGCAGTAGCTCACATATGACAGCTTGCATGATAATGAAAGAGCCACCAGTAGGGGTTTTGGTGGTGGTGTGGGGTATGGACATGGGTCCACTGTCAATCACCAACCCGAAAAATGTATCTGAGTTTGCTTCAACCATGTGGCTAGATTGTGCAGTGTGTAGATCTAGCTCAGATTGCTATGATTCTAAGTCTGAATCAAAGGTTGTGTGGCCTTCTGATGGTGTAGAGGGTCATAAAGAATGGTCTTGACGGTGTTGGTTCAAGGACCCAAAGTGTGGTGGATCACCTCTCAGGCGTGAGGAAGAGCATGGGGGATCAATTGTGTCTGGTTCTTATGCCTCTCAAGGCACGCACACGAGAAGCATAATGATAGGGAGAGAAGGAGTGTTTTGAGAGTGACCCCCACCCCTCTATTTATAGATTTTTTTCTAGAGATTTAGGGTTTCAAGCCCCTGGTTAGGGCTTTAGCCCCTTTCACCCAATTCTTAGCTCCTTTGGGGGTTTTAGCCCCTATGCGAGCTATTTTGGCTCTTTTTAGGGGTTTTTAAGCCCTTTTTCATATTTTTGAGCCTTTCTGAGGGTGTGGGGGTCAAATGAGGGTCATGCATGGATGTCTTTAGGTGGTGTAGGTCATGTAGAGCTCATTGAGGGATTTTTTGGGTTAACATATATCACTCACCCATTAACAATTTTCTATTGTTTTTAAATTTTCTATTGTTCTTTAAATATTTGAAATCTTATTTGGTGGATTTATTTTCTTGTGTTTGAATATTCTAGAATTATTTAAATTAAATAATAATTACTTCAATGCTATGATTTCAAGTGACAAAGTAATAGGATTGATGTTTAGTTTATTATTTTGTTTTCTATAATATTTTTTAAGCTTTGTTTAGTAATGTTGTTCATATATGTTTTGTTATCCACGTTATAGTTATTTTTGTATATTTTATGCATTATTAGGCTTATTAATATTTTGGGTCTATGTAGGATGCAAATGATCTTAACATAAAAAATATTTGGGATTTGTCAAGTAATGTTCTGGTTCATATGATCAAGAGGAAGAACCCCGCAGAAATAAGGGAAATTTTCAAAATTAAGAATGATTTTACTCCTGAAGAGGATGATGCCATTCTTAAAATCCAATGGGCATTCAAATGATAGGGATGTTAGTGTAGGGTTGTGGAAAAATAACACACACACACACACACATATTTATATATTATTCCTACACCATGGTGTTTTTATTTATTGTAGTTCAGAAATTGTTTAGACAACTATAGTCTAGATGTTACATTGTTTGGATTCATTAACTTATTATAATACTATGGTTGACTTTGAACACCAATGACTATGGTTTGGTTTAGTTTAAGAATTTAGTTGAATAATTTCTAAATATATTAGAGCAATTTTTGCAATGGTATTTGGATTTTTGAAATTTTGATAAACATTGTGAATACTTCCATTAAGTCAACTATGTTTTATTTCTATGTGATTATTATTTATGTTTCTTAGCAAACTTGTTTATATATGAGGCATGGTTCTTGCAATGAAAGGAACTAAAATGTTTGAATTTTGTGGCATTGAGATAACCAATGTGATAGTATTTTGTTTTTTTACGTAGAATGCTATGGATTTGCTCTCCAAACAAACAATAGTTCTAGGTTTCATGTCTCTCTTCTATGAAAATATTTTTGATTCATGTGTAAGATTTAACATAATAATTCAACAATGATTTTCTTTGGTAATTGTAGGATTTACTATGTTATTAAATAGGTTAGTGTTGTTGCTTGTTCTTTTATGTAATCTTTTATTATTCTTTTATCCCATTGGTATCATCTAGCTATACATATAACATTAAGAATAACAGGTTTAATCAATATCAAGGTTGGTTCTAAAGACTCAATTTTTAGGCCAAAAGGCTAATTACCTCCATGCAAAACATGGAAATGGAAGTAACCCAAAAATTACCAGAATAGATCCATCTTAAATTTATGTGGAGTGGGTGCTTGGAAAATGTGGTCATGTACCTACCTTGGTAATGTGGGGCACACTACTTGAGTTAGTTTCTTCAAGAGCTTTCTTTTCTTATTCACAATGGAATTATGATGCAAATAAGTGTTTGGAACTACCCTAACTTCATTGTCTTTAGTCACAAATGTAGAAAGCACATGATCTATGACATTAGGAACAGAATTTTCATGAATATTTTCAAAATCTTTTTCACCCTTCAAATTTTCTTTACAATTTGAAACCTAAATTCTCTCTTTAGTGTTTCCATGTTTAAAAGATTCAAAATTGTTGAAAATGTTGTTTGTCACTATTTTTCTACGATATAGGAACTCACTTTCAGGAACTAATCGAGAACCTCTTATGTATTTTTCCATGCTTTTCCTTTTTCTACCAAACAACTTTTCACTCATGGTCGGATATGAAATAATGCCTGTATTTGGTGATTGTATCCTAATTTATTCAAGATAAGAAGAAAAATTCAAAATATTGTCTCCATAATTATGAATATTTATTTCACTCTCTGATAACCTTTTAAAATCTCTCTTTGTTGTATTCAACTCTAGCTCATTTATTAAAGATATTGCACCAGAAACATCAGACCTCAAATCGTTCTCAAAATGGCTTGTAGGCACTACACCAAGGACCTCAAATGGTCCTCAAAATGGCTTGTATGCTTCTTTGTCTTTAGTATGGACCTCATGATGTCGTATTTCGATGTTGATAATGAATTGTGCTTTTTAATCCCAACATGAACTGAATTGAGTGGCTTCATGTCTTTCTTATCAGATGATATCAGGGATGTAGCAGGATTTTTCATATTCTCACCTACCCCATGTGTCTTTTTCCAGTTTTCATGCCTATGTACTTCCCTCTTAATATCATTTTTCTTGGAGAAAGCCTTCATAATGCATTTGATTAGATGTATATTTTTTCATTTTCAACATTTCCTCTGACTCATCAGTTGCATCTAGGATTTTATCATTTTTTGTAAAATGTACTTTCTCTACAGAATTGTTTAATCTTTCATCAATACATGATATGGATTTCCCATCATCAATCTCTGGCATAAAGTCCTCTTTCTCTGTACATTTATCATCATACCTCACATATCTCTTTCACTACCTGAGTAAAGTTATTTTTATCGTTTCCTCGACATTTGGTTGACAACTTATTTTTCAACTTAGAGGTGAATGCCTGAACGTCAGTAGGAGCACAGAAACCACTACAAAAGAAGCAATAAAAAAATGAAATCAATAAACCGAAACTTGCATATACTTGTAAAAGAAAAACCAAATCCTATATTTTGAAGACCAAGGTGACCAACTTGACATGCTATAGGCCACATATAAGCTTAACTGACCATATTATAACCAAAGGAATTTATACAACAACTAATGAGGTTTGAGGAGAGACGGGTATCAGAAACACACCCAAATCTCATTTTTAATTTTGAATATCCAAATCCTTAGTTTCCAATATAGTATATCAAATATTTCTTTAGTAATAAATTACATTAAATGTGTTTCAACTTTGAACATTACTAAACACACTAGCACCGAGCTACCCAATATAATTTCTAAGCATTATTCTCAGATTTAGTTGTTAGAAAGAGTCATTTTGATGGATTACCGATTGTGGGGATTCCTTCGACCACTAGATTGGCCAATGGAAAACAAAGAGATGAAAATCATTGTGATGGTGTTTGACCTCGTAATATGAAATAGGTCATAGAACCAACTCCTAAGGGCTTTCCTCAGAGGAATTGGAAAGAGAAACTCCATCAAACATCAATTGCTATTTATGATAAAGGTGCATGTACTATGTTGTTAACTAATCACTCGGCTTCTTCTCCGAGGACAAAAATAGGGAGACAGTTGATTCCAAAAAGAACATCAAGGAAAAGAGGTATCCAATTGGAGAATGTTTTTGTTAAGAAGAGAAAAAAGGAAAAATGAACATGTTGCAGATGCAACAAACTTAGGAGCTTCGGAGGCCTTGATTGGAGTGAGGGAAAGCATAAAAATTGTTTGATATCTAGATCCTCTTTAAATTCCTATGATGGAATTAATACTACAGCTTCAGAGGCTCATAATGAAGTGGTTAATCCATGTATTGTTTCTTTGAATATGAAATTAGATATTGAAATAGATATATCGGAATCCTCTTTGAAAAGAAAGGAAGAGAGCATAAAGAGTATGTCATATGAAACAAATAATCAAGAGGGATATGGATTAGTTGAATTTGTACCTTCGAGAGAAAAAATATCCACAATTACCATCCCCCACCTGGAGTACATTGGTCAAAGTTCAGCTAAAGGTAGTGATGGTTTCTCTCAAGGAAAAGAAACTTTCAGTGCAATGAAACTCATTGCATATAATTATGTGTTGCAAGCACTATATCTTCAGGGTGATCATAATTGGAAACATGAAGTTGTCTTTACAAATATTTGTGAATCACTAAATATTAGCAACGAGGAACATTCTATTGAGTTGAGACACATAACACGAGGTCATTTTGATTTAACATTCATTTATTTTTTTATTAAACAGGGACTGTAGGGACCGTTCCTTAAACAGTGAATGCAACCCATACTCCCTTTCTCCTTGAGTTTGATGCCATGATTTCACAAGAGGAACAATATTCTCCCCATTCCCTTCAACAAATGTGGGAATATTTTCTATTGAACATTATACTATACTGGGGAAGCATCTTCATTAAGTGATAGTGAGTGTAAACATGGAAGGAATATGTAGTTCACCGGTCAGGATGGAAACAACTGGCTTCCATTTTTAATGGTGCATCCTCCTCATGTGTAACATTGGGTGCATTCCCTCTCTTCTACTGGTTGCTCCCTTTCTTAAAAAGTGAATGTAACTCGTCCTCCATTTCTCCTTGAATTTGATGCCATGATTTCAAAAGAGGAATAGTCTTATCCTCAAGAAAAAGTGCCTTATACTGTACACTATAGATTAATCTTACAAACCACGATCCAGCAGAGTGATATGATTTTATCTAGAATAAGGCCTTGCGATTCAGTGGTTTTTGTACCCATATTAGAGATACAAACCACCATTTCCACAATTGTAGCAGTATGTTTTTAAGGTAAGACAAGGTTCAAAACCTATGTCTGTTAGTATGTTTATTTAAATAAAATAGCAGGAAACCATACTAGGTTCATATCAGGAAAGGAAGCTAAATATACTATTAGGAAAATGAAAAATAAACAATCAAAATCATAGAATGAGAATGTAAACAGAACAAAACTTATCTTGGAAGCGCCATTGTTCCTCGTTTCCTTATTCAAATAGGCATGCCAGCATATAAAGATTGAGTTTACCAATTTTTTTCAGAAGATATGTGTGAAGTGACTAACAAGATGAAATTTTGTATAAGTGGCATTAATTTGGACATATTTTAGATTAAACCTAGAAAAGTCATTTCATTCAAAAACATTAAAAGAGAGGGAGACACAATATGAGTGAGAGACACAACATATTATATTTAAGTTTAATAAGGAGGGTGTTGTAATTTCATTTTATCTCTACCCTTTGGACTTAATTGATTAAAAAAATTTAATGTTCTGAATTTTTATCTTGTCTATCATAAAAAGTTTTGGTTAAAAAATAACTCTTTAATAATGAAATTTTATTTTAAAAAATGCTTTTTAATAATAATGTTTTTATTAAAGAATTTTATTTTCATTTAAAATATATATTTTATTGATTTTAATTTCTAATTAAAAGATAACAATATACTCAATAATAATGGTTTTATTAGGGGTGGTAGGAGGGGGATGGATTCTTCTTAACCATGATGAAATCCTTGAACTAAGCTATTCTTGGGGAATAAGAGAAGACACCAACAACATATTGGAAGAATTAGCGCTTTGGAAAGGACTCTATCAAGTTAAGAGCAGGAATATTATTGAAATCAATTTTTTTGGAGACTCTTGAATTGTGATCCAAGCTCTCATTACCAATAGACACCCCAACGATATGAGAGTCAGGAAAATCCGCAAGAAAATAAAGTTCATCATGAAGTCCTTTCACAACATTAAAATCTTCCACATCCTCCGTGAGCTTAACGGAGAAGCTGACAAGGTTTTCCAATGAAGAAGTCCCTCAGGAAAAATCAACCCTTTACCCTACCTTAAGACCTCCAGCTCATCGGCTAAAGACCATGATCATATCAATGTATTATGTTGGGGCATGTAGATAGGCCAAGTGGGAAGAATATCTCATGTGAGCGGGCCCAATGTCAACACCGCAACATAAGGGTACTACGCTTGTATTCTAGGATCACTCTGTATTTATTCCAAATCTACAAAGATCTCTTATCTACAGGATGGCGCATGTGGGGAGTTCTCTCAAGCTCTTGGATGGGCATTCGGGTGAGGCCATGAGGAACATAGAGGTGTTCACTTTCTGGGGTCTCCATTACCATAAACAAGCTAAGAGGTTGGATTTTATTGTCACTCGATTGGAGTTCTTGTTGTTCATCGTCAACGCTTCCCTATGTTTCAAAACCGCAAGCAAACAGGGGCATCAAGTAAACTATTTGGGATTCCTTCTGTTACTATTGGGAGATATGGAGCCTGGACCATCTTCAAGGAGACATGATCTGTTGACAAGGCCACAATAATAATGTTATTTGTTAGTAAGTCCATAATAATAATTGCATTGTAAAACTAATCTCAACGGGAGGCTTCCTCATACACCAACATTTTGAGAGAAAATATTATTTCCCAAGTTGACACATAAAATCATAAGTTCCATTATGCCTCCTTTCTTTACACTATTAATGCCTACCTCTACTTTTGGTACCAGTATCTATGTTTTTTCCAATATCTAGGGCCTCATATACCAAGTGGGATTTGTTGTACTCCACGTTCCTGGCCAATGGGTTTTCTATACTCCATGTTCACAAGAGGGTGCTTTGCAAGGAAGAGGATCAAATTTTTTCCAATAGAAGGTTGTTTGCAGCAAAGAGGATCTAGTGGCTGCTTGTGATATTCACCATTTTGGAACTTATTGTGGGTCAAGTTGTTTCCATTCTTCTTAGCAGGTTTTTCTTTAATAATGGTGGTTCCAGTAGATGGATTTCAACCCTTATGCAATTCGAAGAATGTCCATAATCCTTATATTGAGACCTCTAGAAATTTTCCATGTTGCTCTTTGTTAAAAATCTTATTGCTTCAATAAAATGAGAATAATGTTAAAATTCAATATTTATTACCATCTTGTTTTCTATTATGCACATTCTTTATGGTTTTTACATATATCAATATTTTTACATCATACTTTTGATATGAGGGAGGATAATAAATGTGTAGCATTCAGTTTTTCATGCTATTCATCTAAAGGTAACTTTATTCCAACAAATTATTTGTCAGTTTGAAATAATAGGGTTGTTATGGCCTATTATTCAGAGAGGCGCTCTTGATTTTTGAAGAAAATTGATGTTTATATAACAACATAGTTGTTTCCCTTAGGAAGGAGACATTATTATTACCATGGATGATGCATCATTTTCCTAAATTGGTGATGTTTTGTATATTTATCCTTTGTGTTACAGGAAGTAGGTTGTGGAATTTATATGCACTTTAAAGGTATATGAGCAGTTATATTTTACTTTCATATTCTCTATTTTCATTTGAAAGTGTGGCAATTATAGTTTACTTATCTTTGGAAGCTTTGGTCTGAGAGTAAAGCAGGTGTCAAATATAGGAAACTGATAGACATATTGAACCATATAAAAGGGACCTATTACTTTATATTCTCGACTTGGCTCTGCCTTTCCTATTGTTGGTAAGACTACCCTTCCATCCTTTGCCTTTTCCCCTGCCTATGATGTTGATGGATCAATAGGTTCGACTTTTTGTAGTGGGCAGGTTCCGAGACAACTCAAACTATTAGATGGTAGCTCATTCATTCCATATTATTTTGTGCCTTTAGCCTCTACTTAGCATTCAAATTATACTGATCTTTAGGGAATTTGAAATTATATCTCAAATGACTATTCTAATATATAAATGGTACTTCCCACAAACATGGATAATGATTGAGAATTAATGTATAACTTATTTTGCATACATATGCATATACTTAGTTAGGACACACATGCACATGACAAACATAGAGTGAGTACTTGATTTTGCTTACTTCTGCAGTTCTTTGGAGTTATATTCATATATTTCTTAGGAGTTGTGATACAATTCAATCATATTTATACTTTGGAGCTCAGGTCCTCATCCTGTATGTGGTGAATTTGGTTTTTCTATGGGTTATCTGGGGTAAGTCAGTTCCTTCCATTCACCCTTGTTAGCATGGCCTATATGAAGTTTCTTGTGAAATAAGTGACCTATACCATGGACCAAACTAGTGATTTGTAAATTTTTCAAAGACAACAATGTTTCCTGTAATGGTTAACCCCTAGGTTTGTCTTTTTTTTCCTTAGAAAAAGATAGCTCTGTAGCTGTGTAATTACCTTAAAGAAAGTGGGAGTTGTATTTTTTTCAAAATTTACTTTAGGGTTTTCTTTTTGGTTTCAAAGGGATATATAATTGTGTCACTTGACAGTTTTTTGGTCCATGTAATTACAACATTTTCATTTATAGTAAATTGGCAATCAATTTCATATCCTGTATGTAACAAAGATTACAAAAATTCTTTACAATCGACAGATGTTCCTACCTTATTTCATGGTGATGATACTGAAGTATATATGAGTTCTTAAAATCAAACTATCCCAACGACAGTGGATCATCAGTTCATTGGATGCATTAGATTGGTTAAATTATTTTAGTCCATTCTTTCCCCATCGCAACACTGATGTATATTTCCCTAGTTTAGATACAAATTTGTTGAATTTACATCTAGAGATCAGAGCTTTCCTTACAAAGGTATATCTGCTTGTGTTTATACCATTTTCAATTTTCAACTATGTATAATGAGGTCCTATGTTCCCACTAGTATAATTTTGAATGTCAAAGGTCGATGCTGCCGATGAGGTGCTCTAATCTTGAATCTAAACATAAGGGGTTTAAGAATGTCTAGTTTTGCTAGGTAAGCTTATGGTGTTGGACATATTGTAAAATAAGTAGCTATTTTCTCGACAACTTTCAGATGTTATGTTGTTGCTTCATTAAATTTAGGAGATGCATCTTTTAGTTGGGATATATTTTATCAATTTTGTTTGTTGTTTTGGGTTTTTCTATGTTCTCTAGAAAATAAGTAATGCGCAGTTTCCTTTCTAGGAAGTATATGAGTTGACCAAAACTTATCCATAATATTTCTAACTTGATCCATGAGGAATTTTTGGCAATTTTAACCTCAAAAATGGGTTTGGGTGCAAACTAGCTAGTGTAGTACCTAGGAAACAATCAAAAGAGATTAATTATTTTATCCTAATTCTTGGGATGGGTTTTTATTATTCCCACTCCCCCTCTTAATCTTGAATTTAATTAAAATATCATAAAAACATTAGAGATATAGGTTCTATCAGCAAGGCTAGGTCACCCTTTACATACTGCTTGTCCATACAAAACAAGGAAAAGAGGCAAAACCACAAGTGGGAAAATCCTCCCTCAAACATGGACATGAAAAAAAATGTATGAAATATGGACTTCAATCTATATTCACAACATGATCAACTATCCCAAGTAAAGCCTTAATATTTCTAAAATTCCTCTATGAAAATACTTTGGTGAATATGTTTGCAACTTGCTCAAATGAAGGGCAATATTGCAGATCAATCACCCCATAATGCACAACTCCTCTGATGTAGTGCATATGGATCTCGATGTGTTTGGTTCTATGAATCAGTACTGGATCAGTTGAGATATGAATGGTACTCTATTTTTCATAATATATGGATGTATAATTCTTTGTCTCAATCCCAAACTCTCCAAGTATTCCCTGCAACCACAAACATTGAGTAGCTTCATTCACAGCTCCTCTGTACTCTACCTCTGTAGATGAAAGTGCAATGGAACTTTGTTTCTTACTTGACCAGCTTATTTTTCCATCTCCAATAATAAAAATATATCAAGAATTTGATTTCCTATCATTGTTTTCACCTGCCCAATCAGATTCGGTAAAACCAATCAACTCTAGGATAGATTGTGCAACATAGTGAATCCCGTGAGTTTTTGTTTGTGTACAAAGTTTAGGATTATTTTTTATTCCCTCCAATGGATTTCATGAGCCTGATCCATATGTATGGAATCCATAGTCATTTATTAAGATATATCAGGTTGATTATGAGTCAAATAAAAAAGACAACCAACTAGTTTCCTAGAGAGGGTGTTGTTTTCCAATGGAGTTGACTGTGCTTCTCCAAGATTGACTCCTGGAAGGAAAGGAGTCTTTCTTAGCTTGTAATCCTTCATTATGAAATTCTTAATAAAATATAAATCATATTTGGACTGATGTACTTTTCTTCCAATATCTGACTAAGAAATATCAAGCCCCAAAAATTGGCTTAACAATCCCAAATGAGTCATAGAAAAGGCATGGTTCATTGCATCCTTCAATGAGGAAAATTATTTCTTGGAAATTCCTGTGATCAATAGTTCATCCAAATACAATAAAATTATAATTAAGTAACCATGAATCAGATTCAAATAAAAATTTGGATCATACTTGCATCTACAATAGTTCAGTGATAGCAAAAATCCATCAATATTGGCATACCAAGCTCTGGGAGCTTGTTTTATTCCATACAATGATATCTTCAACCTGCACACAAGAGATGGATTAGTCACAAAACCTTATGGATGTTGTATATATATTTTTTCTTTTATATCACCATTTAATAACGAACTCTTCACATCCATGTGATGTACCTCCCTTTGCTTCGAAGTTGCAATGGTCAAAACTAGTCTTATGGAGTCCATGTTTGCAACTGGTGCAAAGTTCTCATTGTAGTCAATGCCTTGGAATTGAGAAAATAACTTGGCCAATAAATGTTCCTTATATTTCAAAGGATAACCATCATCATAAAATTTAGTTTTGAAAACCCACTTACACTTCACTAGATTTCTCTTGGGGGGGAGTGACTAGATCCCATGTATCATTCTTTTGGAGCGAATGAAATTCCTCCTTCGTGGCTGTTTTTGATATTGTGTAATCACATGAATATTAATATGTATGTGGATCATATTCAGCCATTATAAAAAAATTATCATAAAAACAAGGGTCCTTTGACAGAAATTGCACTCTCAAATTGAGATCTAGTCCTCCTAGGATCTCTAGGATTCCCAGCTAGTTCCACAGCTGCTTAGATAGTTTTTTTCTGCCCAACTTTTCCTTGTGGGGATATTTGTATCTGAAATTAAATCATCATTTTATTTCATATCATAATCATAAATTTCATTAGTTCCATCACTTACAACAAAAGGTGGAGGAGGTGAGGAGGACTCTCCAATTTCTGTTGCTACCATAGGCTCTTCTTCGAACTGGACACTCCTTTCAATGAAGGATTTTTTAGTGATCATGTTGATAATATTTTACCCTTTGGAATATTTATAATACCTAAAAAATATGAACTCTTGGCTTTGAGGCTCCAAAACCCTCCTTTTATCTAGTGTAATTCTAGCCCATTCTCTTGAGCCAAAAATCATGAACTGAGACACATCTGGTTTTTTCCCACTCCAAGCTTCGAAAAAGGTAAATCCATCAAGTTGTTTGTGTGGAACCCTATTCTGTATGTAGGATGCATATTTTGTATCTTCATCCTAAAACTTTGGTGGAAAATTCTTAGACTCCAACATACAATTAGACATCTCCTTGAGACTTCTATTCTTCCTCTCAGCCACACCATTATGTTGAGGTGTGTAGGTAACATAGTGTTTCATCTGAATACCTACATATTAAAAATAATTAATGAACTCACACTTGACATATTCACCACAATTATCATATTTGAGGATATTGAATCTCCTCCCAAACTAGTTCTCAACCAAGGCCTCGAAAACCTTGAAGTGGTCAAAACATTTAGACTTGAGTTAAGGAAGTAAACCCAACATTACCTGTAAAAATTCATATATTAAATTAAGTACATAATTGGATTGAGTAATGTGCATATGAGGGAAGGGACCATCAATTTCACTTTGAATGAGCTCAGGAGGTGATGAGGTTATGTCATGACTAAATCACTCATACTTGTAATATAGATGTTTTCTTAGAATGAAACCCTGACAAAATCCTTTGGAAAAAAATATTTTTGGTAATACTGGAACCATATCTTTATCATACAAATCTTAAAGGTACTCATATTTTATATTACCAAACCTCTCATGCCAAATTTTTCTTGCTTCATTGGCATGTGTGACGAGAGAATAGGAGTTAGAGAAAGGCATGAAGTGTGAGAACCTATAAACTCTATAACTATGATCCAAAAAAAATTTAGCAATGAATCTACCATTCACAATATCAGATATTTCAACTTCATTGGGAGAGAAAATAACCTTCTTAGGAGACCCAGTGTTGTTCATCTGGTAGACTGACAAGAGATTAGAAGAAAGACCTAGGGCATATAAATCATCATTGAAGGAACCATGGAAAAATAAATGCTACATTTACTATTACTTTCAGTTTCTGAGTTATCTCCTAACAAAATTTTAGGACCTTTTGAATCATCAAGAAATGATAATAATTCTTTTGTTGAAACCATGTGCCTTGAAGCTCCATAATTGATGATAAAGGAAGGAGATATTACAGCGCTTGCAACCAAGGCATGAACTCTCTCTTAGTCTTTGAAATTGGATCATCCTTCCTTCTTTCTTGCACCACCAAGGAGGGAGATGTTATTCTTCTCCAGGAGTGGAGTCATCATATCTATATGATTCTTCATGCAATAAATCTTAGGATGAAATTCCTTACCACAGTATGCAAACTTGCTACCTTCAAATTTACCTTTCTTCTTCTAAAAGTTCTTCTTCTTGGAGTTTGAGGACTCCTCTTGAGACTTGGAATTGTCTCCTTTTTTATCTAGAGACTTATTATCCTTATTTTTGTCCTTGGAATTCACCTTAGAATCTCCAGGAACCAAAGCTTGATCTTTGGAAGGTTTGATGGTGCCCATCAAGACCAACTTGTCTTTCTCCTAAGTCAAGTATTCCATGAAATCTACCAATCAAGGCATCTTCCAATTTTGAGCTGTCAACTTAGAGGCATGGAAGGTTGAAACAAATACTGAATAATCAATACCAAGCTTTGAAAGGATGGCCAATATTAGTTTCTCATTTTCCTTATCAATACCACATTGTTTTAGCTACAAAACTAGTGACTTGAATTTTGAGAAGTAGACTTGCAAGGTTTTGAAGCTGCTTGGAATCAATTCTATCATCTCATTCTCTATTTGATAACCTCTCATATCATCTATCTTCCCAAAAAAATCTTGAATTTTCTCCCATACTTCGTTCGGTGATGTAACACCATCAAGATAAAATAGAAGGTCTCTAGAAATGTTGAAACATAAGAGACCATACGCCTCATCTCTCATATTATTCCATTCGATATTCTCTGTTTTTGCATTAGGATTAACTTAAGTTTCCATGGTCACTTTGAAGAGGCTTTTACTCCTCATCAATATCTCCATCCTTTCCTTCCATTCGAAGTATTTGAATGGAGTCAAGATGATTGGTTGAGATTGATCCATTCTTCAGTTGCAGCCTTTTACCAAACAGTCTGCGCTCCTAGTGAGTGATGTCTACCTGAAAAAATAAAATTGAAGAGGAGAAAAATTGAGCTACAATGGCTCCGATACCATGTGGAAATTAATCCCGATTTTAGAACAATAGAACTCACAAAGTGCTTGAAAATATGCAAGAAACACTCAAGAAGGAGATTGAATATGTGATAATCCACAAATTGTTGATGATATTAGTGTACACCATCCATCATTAAATATATGTAGGTTTCCCATACCTATAGATACTCTAAGGATTTGAAATATTTAGGAAGCTATTTGAATTGGTACAAAAGTAGGCTTACTAAACTAGTCAAAATCCCCCAAAGGTGGATAAAGCACTTTCCAAATTAGTGAAGAGGGTCACGAATCTGCTGAATGAGTGTGTATAGCTCATAAGTGATGGAAATTTTACTTTATCATCCTTTTAGATGAGGAAAATAAGGGAGGTGATTTGGTGCAAAAAACAAGGCATACTACCTTAAAACTAGCTTTAGATTTTGCCTTAAAACTGCAGAAAAGCTGGAAAGACTGGAAAAATTAGGTATGCATAGTTTCCTTTCTGGGAAGTCTATGAGTTGTCAGATTCTTATCTAGGATCTTTCTAACTTGCTCCATGAGGCATTTTTGGCAATTTTGACCTCAAAAATGGGTTTGAGTGCAAACTAGCTAGTGTAGTACCTGGGAATTGATGAAAAGAGATTAATTATTTTATGCTAAGTCGTGGGATGGGTTTCTATTATTCCAACACAAAAACCAAAAATATTTAGAAATGGTCGAACCAAAAAGTGACTTCTGGCCCCCTAAACACCAACACTAGATTTATAACACACACAACTATAAATCTTCCAAACTGAACCCAAATGCTTCCAAACACACTAGAATCGAGAAAAATATATTAATGATATACATAAGGGACTTGTATGATGGTTTTAGGTTATAACATTAAGTTTAGAAAACCACATTCAAACATAGTTTCTCATAGATAACCATTTTCTCATAGATTTACTAGTGCTTGCATATTGGACAATTTATGAGGAAACCCACTGTGATGTTTATTATAAATGGAGTATATTCAGAG
Organism: Pseudotsuga menziesii; assembly: GCA_001517045.1. NCBI lineage: Eukaryota > Viridiplantae > Streptophyta > Pinopsida > Pinales > Pinaceae > Pseudotsuga > Pseudotsuga menziesii. Next base: position 551,109 of record LPNX010342124.1, read on the forward strand.
ATTACATCATCGAATGCAATTTCATATTGAAATATAAAGAAACATTTTCTCAAAAATGGAGAGAAATTTCTGCTAGAGAACCATAGATAAAAGAGAGGGGAAAATACTTCTCCAATGAGAACTTTGCTTCAATGTGGTACCCTCCACAAGTAATATGTCGACCCTAGATCAGAGATAGGACTTATATAATATTCCCTCCATTAAATATTAGTGATACTCATCCATTCAAGCAACCTTCATGAATTTTGATAGCCACAAATGCGCCCTCCTCAACAAAAATCCACCACAAACGTGGACTCTCGAATACACCATAAATTACACTTGTATTAATTGGAAATCAAACACACCAACATGAATTCAACCCCACTCTTGTATATGAATATGAAAACCTGAAATAAATCTCTATAGATAAATCTGAAATGATTTCTCCTCTCAATCAATTCCATGAATCACAGTGAAGAGATCAGGATGATCTCCTCCTCTCTACTAGTTGGGGTGCAATCTTTCACCATTGAAACTAGTTTACAATTGCAACGATAACATATCCTAAGGTAGAAATAGGATCATATCCCAATATATGAAAATCCACAGGAGATCTCCAATTTCACAAAATAAAAATGACCAAGATCCCTTCATTTTTGTCTTCACCGTTTTTATAAATCTCCATGGAGAATTTTCCCCTCATTCTAGAATTCTCTCACAAATATTTAATAAAATATTAATAAATTTTATTTTTATGAAAGAATGACACCTTAGGACCCATTTAATTCCTATCTAATTTTATTTTTCAAAATAATAACTTCATCTACCTTGCAAATTCGAATTTGAGAGGCTTAGGTTGATTTCGAGGGAGTTGCACCCTCATGTGGTCCCACTCTAACCTCTATCACCCTCCTTGTATAAATTTATGACCTAAAACATGTTATAAGGTGTCATAATTTTTCATAGGGACCTACAACATGCCATAAAATGTGTTTTTTTTTAGGCCAAGGAGTTACAACCCTTGAGATTCTCTCATGAGAGAATTCCTTCCACCTTGTATGGGAGTTACACCACATGTTTGGACTTATTCCACCACTAATACACCCACCCTCCTTGTCCAAATTATCTAAAAATAATTAATAAAAAATATTTTTAAGAGAGAATGATTCCTTGATCCATAAATTTTTCCCTGGACCTTGGTTTTTCCATAGTGCCTCATGACCCCAATTCACCACTTTATTATACTTCTTTAATTTTTCTAAGTGGCATAGGACAATGCATCCTCCTAGTCCAATGGAATGGTCTATATAAATAATTTTGGGGTATTACATTCCTCCCCACCCAAGATACTTGACTTCAAGCAATTTAAACCTAGGAGTGATAATGCTTCTTCTTCTTCCCCAACTTATGCTCATTGATTTTATTTCCTCCTTCCTTAGTGATGAATGTTTACAAGGCTAAAATTTCAAGTGTGCCAAGTCATCAACTCGGTATCCCACAATCTGAACCACATTAAGTTTGAAAATTTTGTCATGGTTCCAAATTAATTGAAAGGAGGTGTAGTATACTCTTCTCAATGTCTAGTCCTACAAAGTAATATCATATAAATCATCCTTACCACTTCCATATAGAAGAGTAAATATAGATTGTAACCACTCAAACAACTCCCCAACAAACTAGACTACTAAGAATCTCACCACATAAAAACCAAAATGACTCTCACCTCTAAGTCTACTGCTAAAAATTTTCCTTGCAATTGTATATCCATGGTCCGAAAATAATCTCAAAAAGGGGCCACAATGTTTTTGTTGTGACACTCTGATCATAATCCTCCCCTCTATAGATAGCTCCATCTCTCCAACTATATTTCCAACAACCCAACTTAAACAATTGAGTCTTAAAATGATTCCAGGGTCCCAAATGAACCTGATAAATGTAGGGTTCCTACTATATCCACCTATGCACTGCATAGTATCCACACCAAGAGACTATTGTAGTCTCCTAATCCAACAAGTAGTGTAAAACCGTATCCATCCATCATAAGGTTTCCCACCTAGGTAACTAACCCATTGTTCCACATGGATGGGCTCCTAAAACATATGGTTATATCTACCTCCTGAGCCAGTTATTAAACTACTAAACAAAGTAATATTGGGATACCACTATCTATGTTGCACCCATTTAATCATCACTATCATTTGAAAAAATCCATCCCTTTAAAAGATGTCAAGATCCCACCAGTAAATTGGAAATTCATCACTCTCGGTGTGGATCCAAATATCTATGAGTTTCTCCAATAGAACATGAATCTCCTCTTGTGCACCATTCACACTGTCCATATGTCTCACATCACTATCACCTATCTCATCTAATTGACTCAGGTGAAAATCCCATTTCCTTCCATAACTGATGAAGGAATCAGAAAAGAACCATAAATGTCCTTGTTGCTACCCACAAGACTCAAAAATAACCAGTGTGTCAAACAACCCTCTATTAATGCAAGTTGAACTATACCTCCATTATGTCTCCATATTGTGTATGGTCCTATCCACCCAATACATGTATTCACATACTCCTCCACCATGACTAAGTCTCTCTCCCATAGAGGCAACTCATGATCCTCGTGATGCAAAACAAGTACTTGGTTTAAATTCTCCATGTCAACTCTCTCCTCAAGTACCTACAAATATGAATGCTCCACATGTTCAACTCTCATAGGTGGATTCTCCTTTGATCCATGAATTCAATCATCCATGTATACAACTAGTTGTCTAAAGTGTAGGGGGTTGGGTGTAATCTTTCCAACTTCCTACAAAGTTGTTCAACCTCCATATATGATTCTTGAAGTTAGTTTTGTGTGTTTTTTAAGGAATCATTGGTGATATAAAGCTCATGAGTGATCATGTCTCCCATCTTATTCTTACTACAATGCGCTATGATATATATCATCAAGCCTATGAGTATAATCTATATCGAAAATCAATTTTAGACAGTTAACTTTCATGATTGTCACTGCTTTTGAATTTTCTCCAATTCTACAAGGGAAGATTTTTATTCTAACCCCTCAAATGTCTCTAAAACTCTCCAACAAGGGAAATAGTGTCATAAAAAAATTTCATGGCTACCTTGATTTCTTCTTCACTTATGTTCAATTGTCCTACTAGAAAATGTGGCTCTTGGGAACAATCCTCAACAAAAAAAATTTATTTGCTTGCATGTTTTGTGCAGTTTACATTGGCTTGATAATGAATCTCCAATGGTGTATGAGAATATGATTTTTGTTCTTCCTCAAAATATGATCCAAAATATTTTTATGCACCACCACAATCATCAGGTTCCATTCTTTCATCAATATTATTAATAGTGATCTCTAATTCACTAACATAGAAACTTGAGTACCCCTCCATTTTGCAGCCATGTTTGGAAAGTGTCATGATCACATATTCTAATGGTTGATATAAAAAATCATATTTCTTGTGGAATGAATCCACAACAAATAATTCATCATTAACAACCAAATCAACATTATAATAGTCTACAGTACCATTATCCTAATGTTAAATGGATGTTATCTCATCATAATGCAAGGGAATATGAATGCTACATAAATAAAATAAAATAAATCATACCTTTGTGTTTGCATCCTCCTCAAGTGGTGGAGCTATGATGGCATGCTCCTCCATTTTGTGATCCACTAGAAGAATCAAGGTTGTAATATTTAACTCATTTTGATCACTTGTAGTCTGAAACACGATTATTGATTTTCCACATTCTAAACCCCACTCATCATGGAACCCTTGGCTTCTTTATTTGTAAAGACTATGAGAATATTCTGTATATTCTTTTATGTAGATAATTCCAGTATAAAGTATTTATACTCCTTCCAATTATTCTCTAGATCATGTTGTAATTTGTCTAGTTTCTTTAGTAACCTCTCATGGTTCTTCCTTAACCTCTCCCATTCAAGTTCCTCATCTTAAACTTTGTATATGATGTCAAAAAGGGAATAAATACAACTTGTATCAAATATGCAAGCATGTAACATACCCATGCCCCGATTATCATGTGGAATTAAAAATTTCTTAAATAACCTTTGTTCTTCTTTGAAACACTGGGCATGGTCATGATACACTCCTCGGAATTCATGCTCTAAGGCCACACTGTCATGTCCCCTCCCATTCGCCAGAGAAAGAAAGCACAACCAAAAATCGACGGTCACAACTTGTTCCGCATCTGGGAACAAATCAATGACTAAGAATCAACCCACAAGAATCAACAGTGCGAAAATCTTGAGTTTGTAGAATCAAGAATATGGAAAGAGTGATCCCGCATCCCACATACAAAATAGACTATTGTGGAAAGGAAAGTTGCGGAGATAGAGATCTGCAAACCAACATCTCGCAAGTCGCGGAAAGGAATGTTGCATAAGGAAAAATGTGGAAAATCAAATTCACCAAAAAACATTTCTGCATCCCGCGTCCTGTAAGTTGGAGAACCTAGAATTGCGGAAAGCGATCTACAGAAAATAGACTTGGTAGAAATACATTCCCCGCATTCTACATCCCTCCTACAGAATAAACCAATGCGGAAAGATATTTTTGTCTGGAAATTTGACCTATTAATCGAAGTCTTGGACCGATTTGGACATCCAGGCCATCACCAATCCAGAAATCTAATCCCTCCAACTTAATTTAAAAATGCATTGAAAGAAACATACATAGATGCATACAATTGCAATTATACATTGGAGGCAATCCATCAATTCAATTCATTAAGCATGTTCATCATATTTCATTAAGCAAATACAAATGCAGAGAAATACGAATACAGAGATTAACATAGACAATAAAACTTATCTTTGAAAAGAGCTTGTCCATAACCAACTATGTCACTGCAACATTCCACCCAACCATAGGCCAGTGCACTCATGAATCTCTCAACAACACTACCACCCCCAAGCTGGGCATGATTTCCCTAAGGAATAAGGAACACTAACAGGCTCACACATAGCCAAGGATAAAACAAAACTCATCTAAGCCAACATAGTTGGGTTTCTCAGGCTGTAGGGAAACAAGCCAATATACTATCGGGTTTATCAGGCTAATCATCCAAGCCAACTAATAGTTGAGTTTATCATATTGCACATAGTCAATCCAACACTTACATTAAGGACCAGCCAAGCCAACAAATGGGTTTATCATGATACACATCCAAGCCATCTCACTACTGGGTTTATCAAGCTACTCATCCAATCCAGCATTCACATTTGGGTTTATCAGACTATCCAGTCAAGGATTACTCACAAGGACAAACACAACAAGACACATCCAATCTAATAGATTGGTTTATCAGGAAATCAGCCAAGCCATCTTGCAAGTTGGGTTTATCAGCATTCTAAGGCAATGGGAAGGAAGAACTTCTAAGCTAGTGAGCTCATCCACAGAACTAAGGACACCTTCACAAGAACTATATGGCCTAGAATCCACTTTTCCTACACACCCAACATAAGTAAGTGTCCCCCTCTCTTCTCCAAAGTCCCTCAGGATACACCTTCCCTTTTAGTGCTCTTCAAGATGTGCATAGCAGATTCACTAACCACTCTTATCTTATTCTGAGGTTCCACACTAGGTTTATCAAGCACATTCTACGTCTCTCCCACTCCTAAGTCTTGTATATAGTTCAGACCAAAAATAGGGTGCACAACACAGCAACCACAGGGAGACACATCAACACATGCTTCACTCTGATACACAAGTGATAGGGTCTCGTACACTCTGCAATTTAGGATAACGCTGCAACACAACAACCAGGGTCTCGGCAAAGGGAAATACTTGCAAAAACATGTAGCAACACCTACTAGATCTCATGGCATCTTTCTAATCAGGAAGAATCACCAACACATGGGTGAATGATCGTAAATGAAAAACCTCTCCCATGAATGAAGGTTGGATCATCCAAACATCCCACAACTCTCCCCAAAACGTGAGGGAAGATGAAAATGTTAATGCATGAGGGAATGGGCATACATTTTTGGGTGTTTTCTTTCCCATGGGGTCAAAACACATCCTTCCAGAATGGGTTCTCTGCCCAATTCAAATTTTTCCCATACTCTTCCCATTCCATGCAATAACTACCTCAACCAAATTCTGATAGAAATAAATGGTTGGGGAAAAAGACAAGAAAAGGGGTAGTTGACAGTTTTGATGGGTTTTACCCAATGGCTCAAGGTTAAACATTCCCCCTCCTCCCTATCCTTGGTAAATCATACCCCATATCATTATTTGTTGCATTTACATAGGTGGTTTTGGGTTTTTCATTAAATTGCATATTTGCATGATGTTTACGAATGTGCTTGACTTAGCACATGAACCACATGCATCAATCATGATCACCTATACACCAAACATTAATCAATGACAATGCCTTGGCCTTGAGCTCCTTGCCATGATTCCATATAATATCTACATCATATACATTTAATGCAAATAGGGTCAAAATCGGGGTGTTACATTCCCCTCCCCCTTTAATAACATTGTCCTCAGTGATTTACAAAATTGAACAAAATTGTTGAACTGGTACCACCCTCAGTGCTCCACAGAATTGAACAAAAATGGATGTGCCAATCGCATGGAATCCTCTAGCTCCCATGTAGCCTCTTGAGGACCATAGTTCTCCCATTTCACCTTTACCTACCCTATGGCTCAATTCTAGAGCATTTTGACCTTCCTGTCAAGGATGCACATTGGCTCGATTCAGAAGTCTCCCTCGGGCTCCAACTAAATCACATCCCAATTTATCACATGGTTAGGATAATGTACATATATATTAAACAAACAAACATGAAACACATTATGATCCCTAGTGCTAGAAGGAAACACAAGTCTATATGCAACTGGCCCTATTCTTTCAAGCACTTCAAATGGCCCATAGTATCCAAGTGATAGCTTGGAACAACTTTCAAGCTTCAAGGAACTCTTCCTTGCCCTCACTTTGAGGTAAACATGATCCCCAACACTGAACTCGTTGTTCACCCTATGCTTATCTGCATAGCTTTTATGTCTATCCTGGGCTACTTTCAGATTCTGCCTGATCTTTACCACTTCCTCCTCCATCTCTTTGAGCAATTCTGGACCAAGAACAGCCCTATTCATTGGATTATCCCAAGTCATTGGTTTCCTACACTTCCTGCCATACAAAGCTTCATATGGACTCATCCCCAAAGATGCTTGCTGTCGATTGTTATAAGCAAACTCTACCAAGTGTAATTAATCTTCCCACCTGGTTGGTTTATCCATCACATACATGCGAAGCATGTATTCAAGCACCTAATTCACTCTCTTTGTCTGACCATCCATCTGAGGGTGGTATATAGTGTTGAATTTCAACTTTGTACCAAAATCTGCAAACAATCCCTTCCAAAATTTGGAAGTGAACTTGACATCTCTGTCAGAGACTATTGCCTTAGGCAATCCATGAAATTTGAAAATCTCCTTCATGAAGATCTTTGCAATTTCATCATTCTTATGCATAGACTTAACCGATATAAAATGTGATGCCTTTGTCAACTTGTCCACCACAACCATGATGGAATCATGTTGTCTCCAATTCATTGGCAATCTTGTAATAAAATCCATGGAAATAACTTCCCATTTCCATTTTGGAATTGGAAAATGCTGCAACGAACCCGCTGGGTGTTGATGCTCAACATTCACTTGTTGACATTTTATGCACCTTGAAATATATTCATCCATGTCCTTTTTCATTCCTAGCCAAAAGTACTACTTTCTAGCTGTAGCAATTGTCTTATGATATCCTGGGTGACCAGAATATGGAGCTTGATGGATCTCATCCATAACAACCCTCCTCAAATCTGCTACATTTGGAATATAAATTGTGTTCCTATAAGTAAGAAGTCCATCTTCTTCTAATTTATATCCCTCATACTTCCTTTCAAGGCTTCGCTACTACAACTTTTCCTTGACCTGCACATACATTTCATCTTCAGTAGTATGTCTAACAATCTGTTGTCTCAAATCTGATTGGAAAATACTAATAGATGCCACATGCATTTCTTGCACCTTCCTGCTAAGTGCATCAGCTACCTTATTCTTGTTTCCCTTTATGTGCTTGATTTCAAAATAAAACTCACAAAAAAACTACAGCCATCTAGCTTGCCTTGCATTTAGATTAGGTTGATCAAAAAAATACTTCATACCACAATGGTTTGTCCTTAGCTCAAACCTTCTTCCCATCAAGTAATTCCTCCATATCTTGAGAGCATGTACTATGGCTGCAAGTTCCATATCATGAGTGGCGTATTTCCTCTCATTCTCCTTCAAATTTCTTGACTCATAACATATCACGTGGTTTACTTGCATAAAGACTCATCCAAGTACTTGACTACATGCATCAATACACATCACAAAATCTTTCTATGGGTCTGCAACTTTAATACTAGTGCACTTGTGAAAAGATTCTTCAACTGCTGGAAGCTTTCTTCACACCTTGTTTTCCATTCAAACTTTATCCCCTTCCTTTGCAAACAAGTGATGGCATGTATAACCTTAGAGAATCCTTCAATGAATCTCCTGTAATATCCTGTAAGTCCCATTAAATATCTTACATCTTTCACATTTCGTGGAGTAGGCCAATTAATAATGGCTTCAATCTTGTCAAGGTCCATAGATATACCCTCTTCTGAGATAATGTGACCCAAATACTGAATTCTATATTCATAGAAGTCACACTTGCTCAACTTTGCATACAACTTATGCTCCCTGAGCAATTGCAATGCCAATCTTATATGCTCTTCATGCTCTTCCTCATTCTTAGAATGAATAAGAATGTCATCAAGGAAAACAAGAACAAACTTGTCCAAATACCTACTAAATAAACTATTCATAAGGCACATAAATGTAGTTGGTGCATTTTTTAGGCCAAATGGTACCACTTGTGGAAATTGAACCCAAGTGTTAGAACAACTACATTCACAAAAATTGCCAATTACACATGCAAATTACACACAAAGGAGACTGAATATGGAGCAGAACACTAATATGTATTGAATAAGTGTACAATAGCCAACCTTGTGAAGTCATAGGCTTCCACAATAAAAATCACATGAGAGATTCGAATGCATTGGGATGCCATTCAAATTAGTCAAAAACAGGCTTACTAAATCTAGTCAAATCCCCCATAGGTGCATAAAGCAGTTTCCAAATCTGCCTAGGAGCTCACGAATTGGAAAAATCAATTAGGAAAGATAATAGCTGATGGAAGGACAACTCATACATTCTTTTATTAGGATAAAAGAGAGGAGGAGGATGAGGGAAAAAAACAAGTCAACTTCACCTAGTCATACTTTCCCGATTGCGTTAAAACTCAGTAAAAGCAGCAATAAAGCAAAAAAAGAAGATATGTGCTAGGGAGGTTTAGGAATAAAGAAAAATTTATTACAAGAGGTTTCCCAAGTGCTCCATGACATATTTTTAGTAAGTTTGACCATCTAGGACATGTGGAGGACAACTTGTGTAGAGTGGAATATCGAAACTAGGCAAATAAGACAAAAATGGATTAATTAATGTCTAAGGTAGATAACTATGGGTTGATTATTATAAAACCCCCCCTTAAGCCTGAATTATGAGTAAAATATCAGAAAATTATAGGGCCTAGAAACAAGGCTTAGTCACCCTTTACATACTGCATGTCCATTCAAACAAGGAAAGAGGCAAAAACCCAATGGGAAAAATCCTCCCTTAAACATGGAAAGTAAAAAAAAATTTAAAAATATTGTCATCAATCATGACTCATAGCATGATCAGCAATCCCCAGCAGTGATTTAAGATTGCTGAAAGTATTCTCACAAAAAACTTTGGTGAAGATGTCTGCTACTTGTTCTAAAGATGAACAGAAGAGTAGGTGAATGGTGCCATCATGCACAAGCTGTTTGATGTAGTGCATATGGATCTCAATGTGTTTGGTTATCTATCTCTGAACTGAATCATTATATATTCGAATGGTACTTTGATTATCACAATATATAGTATTTGAGTATTCTGATTCGAAGCCACACTCACCAAGTAACCCCTGCAACCATAAGCATTGAATTGTTGCATTTACAACTCGTTTGTACTCTACTTCTGTAGATGAGAGTGCAATGGCACTCTGTTTCTTGCTTGACCAGTTGATTGGTCATTCAGCAAGCATGAACACATATCTTGATGTTGACTTTCGATCTGTGTTGTCACCTGCCCAATCACTGTCAGTAAACCCAATCAAATCAAGATCGGATTTAGCTTTGTAGAAGATCCCATGAGTCCTTGTTCCCTGAACAAAGTTAAGGATCCTTTTGGATTCTCTCCAATGGATGTCATGAGGCTGATCCATGTATCTTGAATCCACACTTACTTCATAATAAATATCAGTTCAAGTATGTGTAAGGTACAGCAAACACCCAATCAGTTTCCTATACAGTGTATTATTTACCATAGGAGAAGAACCTGCTTCTTCAAGCTTAACTCCTAAAAGGAAGGGAGTCTTGCTTAGCTTGCAATATTTCATGTTGAACTTGTTCAGCAAATCCAAATCATACTTGGACTGATGTACTTTTATTCCATGTTTGGTTTGAGCAATCTCGAGACCCAATAATTGGCTCAATAACCCCAAATCAATCATAGAAAATGCATGGTTCATTGCATCCTTCAAGGAGGCAATTTCATCCTTTGAGATTCCTGTAATGAGAAGTTCATCCACATACAATACAATAATCATCAAAGAACCATGAAACATCTTCAAATAAATATTAGGATCAGACTTGCATCGAACAAAACTCAATGATAGCAGAAAGCCATTAATCTTGGCATACCAAGCCTTGGGGGCTTGCTTAAGCCCATACAATGATTTATTTAGCCTGCACACAAGAGATGGATTAGTAACAAAGACTTGAGGCTGCTACATGTAAATATATTCAGTAAGATCTCCATTCAAGAAAGCACACTTCACATCCATGTTGTTAGCACCTGTATTGAACAAAAGCAATATAAGATCATGAGGGGGGATAAGATTGTGCTGTTTAAATACTTTGGTTTAAAGATATGATACAAAGGTGACGTGATGGTCTAAAAGAACAGCCAAGTTAACAAAAATCCTAGGCTGTGATCGAAAGAAGGATCCAATCCATGGCTAATACTCCCTCCTCCTTTCAAAACATGCGAGGAAGATAGCAGAAGTTCGGGCCTTTAGCCGCCTGCACAAATCAAGAGTTACAAATTGATTCGGGGATGATCTGCGGTTCATAACCAATCCGCCGGGAGAAAGCGCAAGTTAGTTAAAGAAATGGGAGTTGGCGGAATCACATATATTCCTCTCGATCCGACGGTGGAGGGACGAAATCGGATCACATCGGCGGTTGGGATTGATTTCGCAGCCGAAACCTGCACAGCGGATAAACACCAGAGCTTCCAGCGGAAGGGATGCGTGGAGGTAAATCCGACGGCCGAGGATTAAAGACCGCGTGGATCGACGGCTATTTTGGTTTCCGGGAGATGAACATGCACGCGGGATAACCTTTGAGCCACCCGGCGGAACTCATTATATGCTGCCCGATCCAACGGTTGGAGATCAGAGGGTAATAGATCAATGGCTAACAATGATCCTGGAGGTCGAACTAGCACGACGGATAATCCCAGAGTGCCCAGCGGAATTGGGTACGCGACTGAAGATCCGACGGTGCGTAGCTAAAGGGATATCGCATCAACGGCTGGGAGAAATTCCGCTGATTAAAGTTGCTCGACGGATAAAGCGAAGGAGCCCAGCGGAATTGGATGGGCGCCACATGATCCAATGGCCCGCCTGTAAAGGAAGATCAGATCGACGGCTGTAGATGTTTCCAGGACCCATACTTGCATGGTAGATAAATTCAGACGGCTCAGCGGAATGTGGGACGTGGAGTTTGATCCAACGGTGAGGGGTGGAAGTACGTCACATCGACGGTCACGAGCGACCCCGAAATGGAGACTTACACGGTGCTTAGCGCCAAGATGTCCGGCGGAAAAGCACACGTGGTGTACAATCCGAAGGCCAGGAATTTGCACAGAAGAGATCAACGGTCGGAAATGAACCCGGAGGAGAAAGATGTACGGCTGTTAGAAATAAGTAGCGGTTGCGGAAATAAATGCTTCCCACGTGTCTAATTGGGGGTGTCCTATAAAGGCAAAATTGACCTCTCCAGCGATTATTTTATTTCTTGGGACCCGACGAAAAGGACTTGTCGATTTGGGCGCTTCCAGTTGTCAGCACCAGGCGCATTCCGAACACACGCCTCCACAGTGAGCCAGGTAGGACCTTAATCCTGTAATTCCTTCCCTTAATTATCATTATAAATTAAGAAATGGATCAACAGGGTGAAGCCTCTGTGTCTGGTCGGGTCCCGAATGAAAGAGAAGAATTCTTGGTAGATAGACACAGGGGTGTCTGCGATCCTTTCTTGTCTACAGGAAGTGTGTCAGGCAGCAAAGAGAGGCTGTGGTCTTGTTTCTCGCAAGGGAATGACGTTCTGAATGTATGCAAGTCTTTTTTGTACTTTTTTGCCTTGGAGCAAACCCTCCACTTCCCTGAATTTTCCGAATGGTGCATAGTAAATTATTCTCCCTCTCAGATAGTCATTGTGAGTCGGTCCGCGTCAAAGATACTATGTAAAATTGATGCTTCGGCCATTAGGGAAAATCTTAGTTTGCCTGGAAGTTACCCTGTGAACCGTGAGTCTGTAAATGAGTCTGTCCTTGCAGAGTTTTTTAAAAGTTGCAACGACGACGCTCGCTCTCGATTCCTGTCAAGTATCCTAAAGGAAGGTCAGTCCCTTGAAGGCCTTACCTTGCCCTACCCCTTGCACATTTTTAGAACTGAAGTGCAGTGGGTAATGTCTTTGGTTTGTCAAGTGTTAGGTCTATATGACGATTGTCATATAGGTGATGTTATCCTTGGTTTCCTGCTAAAAGTAAATTCTTTAAGTCCCGAGTCCCAGTCAGTTCCTGTGCTTAATTTAGACGAATATCTGGCCGAAGCGATCCACCTCCAGTTGACTGAATTTCCCAAGGTCCAGTTTTTTAGGTTTCAAACACACCTTCTTAACATGTTATTATGTTCTAATGTTATAGAATTGAAGTTCATAAGTACTCTATCCTCTTCTGATTTGCCAAAGCAAATCAACCTGATCGAATTTGCCAATTCGATCATGTCCGAAATATACAGGATGTTGTTTGATCAAGGATTGCCGTGGGTCCTTGATGAAATGAAATGTTTGATGCAGTCTTCACCCGAGGGGTGGGTGGGAGACTGGTTTCTGTACAGAGATTATACTATTTTGAGAGTGTATGGATTTACAGGTCAGCCTTATAGGTTGCCTTCCTTTTTGACCCCAAGGATTTTTTCTCTAGATTTTATGAGGCAAAGGTAGTTATCAGAGGAGGAGCATTTCGGTGCTTTCAGAAAATCTTTGAATATTAAATTTCCATTTAAATTCGGCCCTTTCATTTTTAAAGGCAAAGGTGCCCTGGCATGTATAGAGATATTGATGGAGAATATGGATTTCGTAAAGGATATAAATATGAACTATGACCCCCACCAGGTGATATCATTGAGAAAGAAAGCAAACAAAAACAAACCGTTTGAGCATCAAGCTGTTGAAGGGTTAGCTGAAATGGCTAATTTGCTGCAATTCACTGACGAGTCAAAAACTGAGACAGAGACACATCCCGCATCTCGTTCAGAGATCCAAATCACAGAGGGTGTCAGTGTTGCGGTCAAGAGGAGTTTGGCAGAGGCCGAGAATATGTTAGTGGACGAAGAGACGTCCCGTAGGAAGGCGAAGCTGTCGGAGGAGGTGATATGGTGGACGAAGAGATGCCCAGTGTTTCCAAAAAGGTTTCCTTGGTCCCCATCAAGACCGTACAGGTCAGTCAGTTTTCTTTTAAAGGTTCAGAAGGTGACGTTAACAGCCCAGAATCCGGTCCCTTGTTTAAATCAAAAGAAGAGCTCAAGACAAGCTACCTAGAAAAGAGGAAGCAATCCCTGGAGGAAACACGAAATATGCTCCCTAAGGTAAGGAACCTGTACAGTTATAAAACATCCCTAGTTGCTGCTAGGGATGCTGAGAAAAATACTTTCAAAATGGCCATTGTGAATGATAAGAAAATGTCTGAGATAGAAATCCGTCTGGACAAAATCAGTACTCCAGACAAGATTCAGTTGCATAAGCAAACTAGTGGCATTCTATATTCAGACCTGTTGCAGGCCATGATGAGGATAAGTAATTTGCAAGTGTTGGTAGACAAGTTGGAAGTTCAACTGAAGCACGAAAAGGTCGAGAACAAAGCCAATGCCGTTCAAATCAGAAAAATGCAAACGGACATCGCTAGCTCTGACAGTACCCAGGCTGTCAAGAAGTTGTTAGAGGAGAAAGACAATGCTCTACAGGTCCTCAAGAAGAAACTAAAGATCCTCGGTTCAGAACACATCCAATCGGCCGAATTGATGGCCTTGCAAGAAGAAAAGGAGAAATTCCATCAGGAAATGATGGAATACAAAGGGAAGGCCGTCGAGCTACAGGAGGAAAAATGCAGATGGGAGGTCAAAAGGGAGGAACTGCTGTCCCAAATATCCGTGTTGAAAAAGGACCAAAGTGACGAGAAGGAAATCATGGAGGAGCTGATGAGTCAAACCCCCACTGATGAGGATCTCTCCATTGTGAAAATAGACAAACCACTGGATAACTTCTCTGCTGATGACCTGTTGGTGTCCATGTCCCAGGTAAGTTTAAAAGACGAGGAAATCCGAGAGTTGACGACTGAGAATGAAAAGGTAAAGGCCGAATTAATCAAAATGAGTGAAACGAAAAGACAGATCTTGCAGGAAAAGAATCAATTGCAGAAGAAGCTCGAGGAGCTAAAGGAAAAATGCATTGGGAAGGTCCCCCTTCAAGGGGTGAAACATATTATTTGGGATACCCTTACTATAGAGATTACTAAGTTCCGACATTACTTGAGTTTTATTGATGATTTGTGTACAGTGACAAAGTTGGCTCAGCAAAAACTGAAGCTCATGAATGAACACATGGTGAGAAGACCCCTCTCCATAGCCCAAAATACATTAAATTTCCTGAACTCACTATCGTACCAAAAGCTGCACGACATGGGCATAAAAGACCGAATCTCAATAGTGCTGTCTGCGAAGAAGATCATCTAAAAGCACCAGTTGATGAAGACTGTCCAAGACAAGTCCGATGAGTTGGTCGTGCAAGTCAAAGAGTTCAGACAGGAGTTTAGAGAGTTGTTCGAAGATGGATTGCCATCTTTCTGGGACGAAGAAGGTCGGTTGCGCTCACCGGAACATTATCATCAGCTGCTTGTCCAGGCTCGCATGGATCACTCGAAATTTAATAGCTTGGAAAAAATCCTGTCAGGACAAACTATTGTGGACATATTAGCGGAAGATTTCAAATTCTTACAGAAGTTCACCGTCACCAGAGCCAGGTTACCCAAGAAATATTATGAAACATATATGGAGCTCGAGGTGACCATCTGAGAGATGATGGAGTGCAACACCCCAAGTTCGGAGCAGTGGAAAGCTGTCGAGAGGTTTGGGAAAACAAAGTATATCGTTCCCTCCTAAGAACAGGTGTCATGGTACCGAAGAGCTGACGGGGCAAAGACATGGAGCTGATGGCGCAAGGGCATGGAGCTGTTGAGCGAAGATGTGGAGCTGTTGAGGCGAAGACGTGGAAGCTGTTAGGCCCAAGTTTGTTATTCAGTTGATTCATACTTTGTTATCGGTTAGGAATGGAATTGTAACAACTTCCTAGTGGTGTAGGATTTCGGTTACAAACTCTAATTTACGCCGGTCATTCTGTTATTGATCTACTGGAGGCAGACTTATTGTTTGATCTATAAATTTGTATCTCTTTCATGAGATGGGGGTTGGAACCCATCAGATGAAGTAATTTGTGGAGAACATATCTGTCTTATTTTTTACCAAAATGAATGCATGAGAGTTATTTTTCAGAGATTCATGT